>JAFJYH010000467.1:0-27532 GCA_017365405.1 Cadophora malorum | reverse complement strand
CCCCTCTTCCCCGGTCTCGTACCTGCCAAACTCAAGACTGACTGACGAACCCCCTCACAGTTCCCAAATTCCAAGGCGAAAACTTCTACAAGAACCTCGCCATCGTCACCGAGATCAAAAAGCTAGCGCAGAAGAAAGGCTGCACGACCGGCCAGATCGCCCTCGCGTGGGTCGCGGCCCAAGGCATGATTGCTATTCCTGGGACGACGAAAGCGCATCGGCTTGTGGAGAATTTTGCGAGTAGGGATGTGGACTTGAGTGAGGAGGAGAGGAAGGAGATGAGGGCTCTCGTGGATAGCGCGAAGCCGAGTGGGAATAGGTATTCGGAGGCGGCGCAGAAGATGGTTGGGCATTAGGTGCTGTTCTTGGAGAGGGGAGAGGGTGAGATGGGAACGGTGGAAGTGACTCCTTACTATTTGGCTCCGGTTGGTATGTAGAATCAAACCTTTATCCTGCCCTTAATATCTGGAATTTGTCGTGGTCGTCTGGGTACTGTCCGGCACGTGGGCTTAATTATGATCGGTCTTCGTTTTCGACCACGTCGAGCATGGAGGGTCGCTGCTGGAAAGCTGTGCTCCTTTTTAGGTAGGTGTAAGTGCACTCTTCTTATCGTCTCACTGCATATCAGATCCACCAAACACTCTTATCATGCAGCAGAATATGGACTGATTTGGGAGAACCTTTTCTGGCAATGCTATTTCTCTAACCACCCACCAACCGCCAAGTGGCATTATCATCGCATTACTCGCTTTTGGAAGGGTTCGTTTACATGTTTTGTTCTCACCTTTGCAACTTTTACTTCTTTTTTCAATTCGCTTTCAATCTCAAATCAATGCCAATCATATCTAGAACTCGTCATTGTTAGAAGGCAAATCCTCAATCGGGAGGGGTCATCGCCAAGCCTGTGATGCAGTGATGACATGGTGTGCTGTTCCCTGTAGTCTTGGCTACCATGAGACCTGGGATCACGATAAGAAGAGCTTCATTCACGTTGCAATGAACAGGATCTCAACGCTGCTCGTTCCTGATCGTCACGACTCTTTTCTAGCTAGCTTCCATCAACCGTGGTATTGGAAAGCACGACAACTGCGACTGTCAAATTAAATATCGCAACATCAAGATCGACATGAATTGACTTTTCCCGTACCTTGATTGAGTTGATTCAACAAGCAGCTAGCCGAGGCCCTGGAAGTTTTCCAGATAACACGGGTTCGCGGGGTAGCTCTTGATAGGTCGAAGCTCCCCTCCATTTCTCTCTTGAAGTAACCTCAACCCCTCCACGGTCATGTCGGTGAGTCCGTCTATCGCACGGAGAAGAGCTTAAAGAGCTACGAACTCCTCCACGTGTATCTCCAAGCTGTTCTTATCCATGGGAATATCTGCATCTTCTCCTTGGCTCGACGCCATCATTTCTCAATTCCCTCTCTGGATTCGCTGCTGTTCAAGTGGAAGGTCTTGGTAAAGCTTCCATGCGGGTACACAAGATGTGATGGCGGCCGAAAAACAAGTTCATGAAGGTGCACTGCTACAGATCTGGGATTATATAAAGCCCGGAAGACAGCTACCATAGTTCTAGGAACTGTGTCTTGCCAGCTTTCAGTCCAGGAACAATGCGCTCCTCAATCATCATCTCGCTTCTGGCAGTCGGATTGACATCCGCAGCTCCAGCAGAAGTCTCTGTCTCCAAACGCCATGATTCCTTTAAAGTGCAAGTCGGCGATCGTCCATACTTCCTGATCGATGATATGGACGATGGTTCGCTCAAGCGCAAACTCGAATCTTGCAAAAACCAAGAGTCCAAAATCAGCAAGTTCGCGATCGGGCATCGTGGTGCACCACTTATGTACCCAGAGCACACCGCGGAGTCTTACCATGCTGCTGCGAGACAAGGAGCTGGAGCTATTGAGTGTGATGTTGCATTCACGAAGGATAGGAAATTGGTGTGCCGACATGATCAGTAAGTCTTGCCTTAGCTCCAATTGAGCCCGTTGCTGATGTACCGTCCTCCAGCTGCGACTTACACACCACAACCAACATCCTCACGTTTCCCGAGCTAGCTGCGAAATGCACTACGCCCTTTACACCTTACGATCCTGTGACTGGTAAGGCAGCCTCTGCCAAATGCTGCACAACGGACATCACACTCGCCGAGTTCAAGACCCTCTGCGGCAAAATGGACGGATCCAACCCCAACGGCACAACAATCGCCAGCTATATGGACGGCACGCCACCCTATCGAACAGACCTCTACTCCACCTGCGGCACGCTCCTGACGCACAAAGAGAGCATCAAACTCATCGACTCCTATAACCGCGACTTCACACCCGAATGCAAGACCCCCGCTGTCAAAATGCCCTTCAACGGCTACACCCAGGAGAACTTCGCCCAGGACATCATCAACGAGTACAAGGCCGCTGGAATCCACCCCAGTCGAGTATGGCCACAGTCTTTCCTTCCCGCAGATGTGTTCTACTGGATCAAAGCAGAACCCAAATTTGGCAAACAAGCTGTCTACCTTGATGAGCGCGTCGACACGCCAGAGGGGTACGCAAATGCGACTGCATCTCTTCCCGCGCTTGCAAAAGCAGGCGTTAAGATCATGGCGCCGGCATTCTTCGCTATGACGAAATTGGACAAGAATAACAAGATTGTGCCATCGGAGTATGCCATCGCAGCGAAGAAGGCGGGCATGGAGCTCATCGGGTGGAGTTTTGAGAGGAGTGGATTCTTGAAGACTGGTGGCGGATATTACTATGATTACGTGAATGAGGTTATCAATAATGATGGGGATATGTATACGGTGCTGGACGTGCTGGCGAGGGAGGTGAAGATTCTGAAGATGTTCAGTGATTGGCCGGCTACTGTGGTGTATTATGCGAACTGTATGGGATTGCCATGAATGGGCAATGGTCTCTAGTGAATGTATAGACGATGAGAAGATGTGAATAGATTATTGTCAGGGGTCTTTCGCGCGTTCGTCCCGTGTTATTCATGTTCATCTCGAATTTCTTCGTGTTCATCTGATGTTTGAGCATGCCAGGCCAAAAGTTGCGGGCCCAGCTCGTCGGGACTATTTCCCTTCACTATGGACGTCCATAGAGATACAGTCTCTTAAACACACCTCCTCACCATTTAATAACATGCAGAAGCGTACGGGGCGAATTTTGAGTTTGCGCTATATTCTTGAAGCGGCTTGAGACAGACGGGAGGCTTCAGTGGCACTGTTATGCACCAGAACAGGCGGGGGAAACAGACGTCACCCAGTTCTGGGGCTCCAGGAAAGAGAAAATGGTCACAAGATGTGTCGTGTCTGCTGGGGACTAGGAATCGGATATCGACTTCTGGGCTTGTGCCCAAAAATCAAGATGGTCGACAGTATCCACTTGCAGGGAGAAAGATTACTTGATCTCAGATCACACGTCGCTCAAATTCAAGCATTGAATGTCCTAAATCTGAAAGATTACTAAGTCTTGTAAAATTGTCCTTTTGCTGACCCGTCATCATACTCATTGAGTTTATTTGAACAGCATCTTGGACGATCCCGAAATTCTGTGTTGTTGCTTTCCAGCCTGCTAAGCGAAAGCATGAAGTCAGCGGAGATTGGCAGTAAACGAGTCAAGGGGGTTGGCCGAAGTCAATTGACCTACTTGCCACCCTGTCATAAATTCCAGAGCCTAGAAGTCCAGATCTTCTCAGCATGTCACTGCCACCCCTCTACGCTGGAGTACCAGCACCCTTGGTACTTGGCTGAAGCAAATCATTAGATAACCGAACATCCGAACCCAGCTCCCGGGCATACAACTCGTCACCGACCAAGGACCGAAGCCGTCCCAACTCGAGCCATTTGCATCGTGCCACCCAGTCCATCGGGACCTAGAGATACAGTTCTCACCAGCAAAAACACCAGCTCCAACCGAATGACACAAAATACCTCGGATCGTCGAGGTATTCTGTGCACTCACTGGAGCGCCAAGTGCTACCCCACACTAGAGCCAAGTGTCGGGGTACTGGGCACTCTTGGCGATGCATGCACTGCTGGCATTCCTCCTCGCCTGTGTGGTTGACGTGAAGGAGCACATTCCTTATACGGGTAAGTAGCTGTCAGGTGTGTGGTGCGTGGAATCCTTGAAGGGCGGTCCTCCGGTCTTGGTATTGGTAGGTTTCTGGGGGTAGCTTGGCTCTCCACGGGTCGGCTGGTGCACTGGGGAAAGGGGGAAACTATTAAGATGAAGGAGATCTGCTGTCGAATTTCGAAGATCTGAATTCCTGCAAGGTCCTTACAAAGTATTCTTCTATCGCACAATTACTGTTGTTGACATTGTTGAGGAGTTCACAATATCGCTTGTCCTCACCAGGAAATTTTCATCCTTTTGTTTTCCTCTCGCCAAGCTCCCCTCTCGGGACGGAAAGCCACTGACGAAACACCACAATGGCATCCAATAATTGGGATGGTAAACAAGTTGCCGATGACAGAGGTCATCTCCAAAGCTCGACCTATGCACCACCAAACAACGGCAAAGAGGTTTACGACAACGGCCATCTGGAGAACGCACAGTACACGAATCCATCTGAATTGAAGGGATCTACTGGTCCTGATAGCGATGATGAGGTCCTTTCTAGGTGGTCGGTGGAAGACCAGAGACGTATCCTACGCAAAGTGGATGTGAGATTGATCCCTATTTGTGGATTGATGTATTGCGTTTCGCTCTTGGATCGAACCAATCTTTCCAATGCTGCAATTGCTGGGTAAGCATTCCCTCCAGAAGACAGACATTCTCTGAAGTCAGCTAACCGCCCCAAACAGCATGAATGTCGAATTGATGATCACCAAAGTCAATGGCGTAGACCGATATGTATGTTTCACACCACAATTGCATTTCAAACAAGACTAACATATTTCAGTCCGTCATCACCCTCATGTTCTTCATCACCTACACCATCTTTCAACCTCCCGGAACCCTCCTCTGCCGAAAGATCGGCCCCCGTGTTTTCCTTTCCGCCATCACCTTCCTCTGGGGATGCGTCATGATTGGATTTGGTTTTGTCCAGGACTGGACTCATCTCGTCGGCTTGCGAGCTATTCTTGGTGTTCTTGAGGTACGCAATCTCATAAATCAACTGCTGTTTTCAACTCATTGATGTCTCCTAGGCCGGTTTCTTCCCAGGTGTCGTGTACCTCATGTCAACATGGTACAAGCGATACGAGATGGGGAAACGCTATGCTGGTTTCTACCTGATCGGCTGTGTTGCCTCTGCCTTCGGTGGTATCTTGGCCTTTGGTCTCATGCAAATGGAGGGAATTGCAGGTTACGGTGGATGGCGCTGGATTTTTATCATCGAAGGAATCGTAAGTTCTCTTGCCTCACCCATGTCATGGGACAAAGCACTAACATACCACAGCTCACAGTCGTCGTCGCTGGTCTCGGTGCTCTCTTCCTCCTCTCCTTCCCAGACAAAGCCGGATCGCGATCGCTTCGATTCCTGACCGACGACGAGCAAAAATGTATCATCATGCGAGTCAACGCTGATCGTGGAGATGCAGACCTTACCAAGTTTGAGTGGAAGAGATGGGCTGCCTCAGGAAAGGACTGGAAAATTTGGGCCTACGCTTTGATTTTCGGATCCATCACCACCGTCTCGTACGCTCTTGCGTATTTCCTGCCAATTATTCTGAACCTGGGACTTGGTTTCGATACCGGAACTTCGCAATGTTTGATTGCTCCACCTTATGCTTTTGCTGGTATCATGGTAAGACTCTATATGTTTTGACTATGAAAATTGGGATATTGTGCTGACTCAGTCATAGATGGTCGCAACCGGCTGGTGGGGAGATCGCTACAGAATGCGTGGCCCGATGCTCGTCTTCAACGCCATACTCGCTATCATCGGCCTCGCACTCGTCGGTTTCCACTCCGACTCTAAAGTCCGCTATTTTGGCGTCTTCTTCGCTACTGCAGGTGCAAACGCCAACGTCCCCGTCTGTATGGCCTACCAAGCCAACAACATCCGCGGTCAATGGAAGCGAGCTTTCTGCTCTGCTACGCTTGTCGGCTTCGGCTCCCTCGGTGGAATTGTAGGAAGTACGGTGTTCAGAAGTGAGGATCGTCCTGGTTATGTCCCTGGTATTAGTGTGGCTATCGGGAGTCAAGTTGTTGTCTGTCTTGCTGTTGCGGCTCTCACTCTTGACTTCAAGAGACAGAATGGCAAGGCGGATAGAGGCGAGAAGGTTCTGGAGGAGGGTGATGCAAGCTTCAGATATACCTACTAGGGTACAGTCTCACTGATGATAAATTGATGGATGTATGGTTGCAATGATAGCATGCCAGTTTAGCAACTTTATAGGGCTTAGATGTTAAATTTTGGACCCATATTCACATGGCTACATACTCAATCTCCGACTTGTCACATGGCTATCCACACATTTCTGCGTCGCCCTCCATTCCCAATCACATCCTTCACATTTAGCAGCCACTCGTTGTAATGCCAGATGCAATACAATAAGTACCATCCGACCCACTTCCGGTCTTCGGCGGCTCATCACCATCATCATTTCCAGTGTACTTGTAGCAAACATCCGTGTCCAGAATACAAGAGTTAGTGATCGTGGTTTTATCTCCATAGTTGGTGTTAATTCCAGCAACCACTCCTCCGTTCGAGACATGGATGTTGGTGAATGTCGAGGTTCGCTGGTACTGAGTACCGCAGTTACCGCAGGAGCGATATACCTTGCCGAAAGTATCTGCGTAGAAGTTCTTGACGGCAACAGTTCCACCACCGTTGTGTTGGAGAATCTTGTCTGAGGCAGATTTAGCACCGCCGCCGTTGACGTAGGATGTTCCCGAGGTTTGCTTGAAGGTTGCGGCGTCCTGTGAAAGGCAATACATGTCAGAGGTTTCCTTGTTTGTATTGGATAGATAGGGGACGATTGGACTTACCTCGCAGACATCCAACCACCAGACATTGTTCAAGGTACACGTTCCCAAGCAGTGGACACCTTCACCGTTGTTGGGTCCAATTATAACGTTGGACAGAACTGCACCAGCTTGGAGGACAAACACAGCATCGGCATCTCCACCCTCAGCTTGGTCGTTGCAAGTTGAGACTTTTATCATAGGTCAATTAGCCAAAAAGTCTCTATCAATCATGAGGAGGAAACTTACCACTTCTGTCAAACTTCTTCATGCCGCCATCGAAAGTTACACCGGCAGCAATTGTCGATGCAGCAGCTAGGGCAGAGCTTCCCGTGGAAGCTGGGAAGGTCGTCTGAAGATTGGTGTTGGTAGCTCTGACTTCGAGAACGCCGGCCTCGGCGATGGCCAATGCCGCTGAGGCGAGGAAGAGCTTAGAGAAAAGCATGTTGGCAATTTGTCTCGATTGAGCCGACTTTGTTTTGAGGATGGTGTGAGTGGTGCCGTGAGAAGTCGTTGAAGCGAGAGATGCTTCCTTTTATACAACACATTTTGTATACCTTTCGAAGCTGGCAAGATCACCAACTCAGTCCATTGAACGGATTAATTGAAATCCACGTACAAATGAATCGATGCGGAGTTTGTCGTCATCCAGGCCCTTCAATCCCCGCGTCCAGCACTCTTGCCACGATCGGTACCGAGATCTGCCATCACGACCCCTGAATTATCTGGGGAAGCTCTCCTATCAAACTCTCGAGTCGCAGTACTAGGTCGCTCCCGCATCTTGGCAAAGGTTGTCATGTTGCTTGTTTTCCAGCTGCAAGTTCAAGTTAAGGGTCGAGGCGCTCGTCTCTTTATGTTTCCGTCTTGGCAGGACTGTCAGGACATTTGTTCCGCGCCAGGCTTGCGTGGCCTGTGGAGACCCCTTCCCCTCATTCTCCAGCATTTTTTGTTCTATTTCCGCCAATTGTGGGGGATTTCTTGGCCATCTGATCGGTGATCAGGACCTGGGGAAAATAAGGACATGGGCTAAGAATGTTTGATTGGTGGATTGCCAAGCTTGAAACGAGGCCGACGCGAGGAGAAATTCGGTAGTGAATGGCAGTGACTCGTCCTTGATATCGGGACACTCGTGTTAAACGTCCCCGAGGCCTGTGGAGCATTTGAAGAAGTTTGATTATCTGGGGGTTCACGATCGTAAAGAGCTGTCAGGGGTAGAAGAGAGAGATGGGAAGTCATCGTAACTATCAATGTGAAACAAGAAGACTACGCGTTCACCCGATAGAATATTTCAGAAGAGAAACTCGATAATAGCATGCTCGAGTAGTAGTGCGGCTATCTGGGACTCCTTTGCCAAATTATTGAGGGCACAACATTGGCATAAAGCCCCCTCAGGACTGTTTTAATGTAGCTTCTGACTGTCGCAGGAATTGGTAATGTCGTTATATGTGCGTCACAGTTTATTGAAAAGGGAAATTACCTCAACATACACTTGGTCCCTTTAATGATCGTATGTTCTCCACCAGCTTCTTCAATCTAGCACTGGGCGTCCTTACATCTAAGATTGTCAACTCTTCGGCGCATTCGGCAATGCTCCCGAGCCTGGACACTCTCATCTTCTCGACCTGACGCTTTCGACTTTGCTATGTACCGTCACTTACCTAGTCAAAGAAGTGATTTACTATGAAAAAATGAGTGACATAATCACTGAGGACCATGGAATACTAGATGAAGGCATTAATATTCTCATTAAAGGTCTACTTGATGAACAAAACAAGGACTCGCTTAACTCAGGGGTTCCCGCTTGGCTCCAAAGTCTACCTAGACCAGATCACTAATCATTTCGTGAAGAAAATGCTACAGTAAGAAGAGCTACCAAACAGTTTATGAGATGCATGGGAAGCGTTCAAGCATTGCCAGGATCGACTCCAGCAGTAAGCTCCGCCTGGATCGTATCGACGACGCTCCCCTTCTTGACGAAAGCTGGATCCACGATCTCGTTGTCCAGATGCTGCAAGATACGGATCGCCTCTTTCGTGAAGCTCTTGAATCGAGCGCAGTCATACCTTTCATTACTTTTATCTCGACGCATGTCGGCGAGCTCTGCATCAATCCGTGCTTTGAGGTTCGCTAGCTGATAGTCTTCGACTTGTGTGTAGATGTCGACTAAGTTCGATATCGGACGGATAGTAGTAAGTCGAGTATCATCTCTAACTAGGGGATCTTTAGGTCGGAAACTGGTAATTGATGTGATACGTTCTTGAGAGCCATAAGCTCGTAGAGCTTGATGCTCGATGTAGCGGCCTTGCAAGACAACAGCAGAGCCCTGGACAGGTCAGAATGCGAGATGTATTTGGAGTATGAGTATCGAACCTTGCATGGTCCACGAACAAGTTTGATTTCTCCGCTCCCAGTCCTCAATGCCGTCTCGCCTCCGATCATTCCCGCAGTATCGCTCATCATGAGCACACACACGAAAGGGTAGCTATCTTTGTGCCAACCGGCGACTGGGACTTCATCGACAATCGTCCCATCACTGCTACTTCCCTCCTTGATCTTCGCCGGGAGTGAGATATTGACGTTCGCAATCTCGTAGTCAATGGCCACGACAAGATCGATACCTGCGATCTTCGAAATAAGCTCCAGGGTTTTTGGATGCTTCCATGCTGCTTCGGTGAACGGCGCATGTCTTTCCAGATTAGACCGATAATGCCGAACTGTGACTGAACTTCCAACTTACTTTGTTGCGTACCCACGGACTGACATCGGTATGAGATCTGATGTCATGCTGTAGTTGTTCATTACCTCGTCCGTGAAAACCTCAGCTCTCATGATGTCAATGGCTTCCGAAGTGAACAGCGGAAAAGGCTCTGACACAGCGACAGGTGAGATTCCGTTGGTCATTGGCAGTCCAATATCATCCATAGTAAGAGTGTTGACATGATCGTTGTGGACTAAGTGTTTCTCAGGGTCGAACTTGGGCGGCTCAAGCGCCGTGTTGAATGGACTTGGAGTGTACTGGACACCTGCGTAGATTGCCGTCGGCAGGTTCGCCGTGACCGCAGAAACCACTTCGGCCATTTGATAATTGATAATGATTGATATTAGCAAAGCTCTTCAACTTATCGTAATAATAATCCCGCTGTTAGTAGTTTTTGAGCTTCCGGAGTAGATTCCAAAGAAACTTATATTTCAGAGCTCGTGCTAGGGCAATTCCCTCCACATTATGTGTGACGAGCTAATGATTGCCCATATGACATTCGCTGTCGACATACGTTCATGTTACAGCATAGAGTGGAGATTTAGGATCGTCAGCCCATTGCCACTTGACTCAGGAAGTATTCGCGACGCTTGTGCAAGGCCCGAAACACCCAGCTTCATTTGGCATGATTCCACGACGACAAAGTTCCCAGTGTGGTCATCATACAGGGCAAATGATACACTCATCAGCTCTGATTGGATCCTGCTGAGCCTCCAACCGTGGTATCTTTCCCAAGTGGGCTTAAGAAGGTTGGAAGTTCTTACCCAGCATTGGCAGTCAAAGCCAGATAAGCGCATGCTTTGGACGCCTTAAACTGCTATGAACCTTCCAACACCTAAAAGGTATGCACATCGTGGCCTCTGGTGTGAGCCCAGGACCGTAGGGTATCTTCATTCTCCGCGTGGCATGTGTAATGCTCGGGATGACATTACATTCATTGATTGAAGATATTGGCTTGAAAAGCGGCCTAAGAGCAGAGCCAAATTTGTACATTGGATCCTGATTGGGAATGGGACTAAGTCAATAGTCTGACCAATTTAGTTAATTTCCCTAGGTACTTGCTCTGAATTGCGACGAACCCTCTTTGCTGTTGCTGGATTAGGCTTTGAATACACGATTTCTATGCATCGATGTTCTTGAGAGTTCGAGACTCCAAAGTGTGCAATTACTTTGTCTACAGCCATGGTCCTGTGGTCTATAAGAGGAAAGTGGTTACCGGAGGACGACAACGAATCGTTTATCTGGAGATGCGTATGCTTATGGATCGAATGCCTCGATTCGGGATAGTCGGGTATGAGATTTTCGGGTATCTTGTACCATACAGTCACTAGTTCACTGCCCCACCTAGGCTCGCCGTGCTGACGTGTGGGGTTTCTTGGTACAGAATAACCACTAGTCACAAAGGAATCTTGTAGAGCAAAGGGATGGTACCAAACCATGACTTTTATACATATACATCGACTCACCTGGCAATATCGACATGTTCCTCGGGAAATTGTTCCATATGAAAATTGGTACCAGCTGAAAGTTGTACTCCCGGCTTTGATGCTGGCGAATGAATTTCTGCTGCTGCTCCCTTCGCTTAAAGAACTCACGGACTTGTTTACACTCGGGTAGATGCTTTTGCTACAAACGCTTAAGCCCAGTTCCCGGACTCTGGTCTCTGCTGGCCCTGAAGACCACCATCACCCTCGTCAGAGCTCCCATCGTCGTCATCCTCAATCATACTTTTTCCCAACTCCTCTGGTCCCAGAAAGGTAATGACAATAACATACACAAAAACACATGCAGTGAAGATCCTCATGACAACACTGTAATCATAAACTTGGACTACTTCACCATCTTCTATTCTATCTGGTAAAGGATATCGTTCACCAATCGTTGTCTCGATGGTATTCGAAGCAGCTGAGATCAGATTGCCGAGTTGGTAGGATGTGCCCACCACAAATGTCCTGAAAGCTGGTGGCGACAACTCGATGAGATGGATGGGAACGATTCCCCAAGCTCCGTGCACGAAAAACTGCATGAATAAGACTGCTGCATATATGCCTGGTCCAGAGGTGGAGGTATAAGGATAGAGGAGGGAGCCGCCGAGAATACACACTACGATTATGGAGAGACGGCGTCCGAAAATTTGGCTGCAGTAGCCGATGGTGGCACCCCCGATTATCGCGCCAACATTGAGCACCACAACCACGCGTGTAATTTTGGTGGCTGAAAAGTCGTACTTGTTCTTGAGCATTAGCGCGACGATATCCTGTGTGCCGTGAGACTTGCTGGTGTCAGCTGTTCGGTTCGGCGTTTGATGTTTGCTAAGTGAAAATGAACGATAGGCGGACTCACCATGTAATTGAACCCGGCCATGAAAAGCACCAAGTAGATCAAACGTTGCCAGTACAGCCTGACTGCTATTTTGACTTCAGCGATTGCACCCCGAGCAGTGCCTTTCTCATTTCGTGAATTGTGCCGCTTATTGTACGCATCAGTCTCTGATAGACACAGTCGAAATATGATGAGCAGAACGGGTGGGCCGGCTCCAAACCAAAACAACGGCCTCCAACCATGCGGTGTCTTGTCGTCGAATGCCTTCCAAAAGACAGTCGCAAGCAGGTATCCGAAAGGGTAGCCTGACTGGTAGACTCCCGACATGAGTCCTCGTGCTTCCTCTGGACAGTCCTCAAGAGCTGTTGCAGCTGCGTTGCCGTACTGTAAAGATGACATGGTCAGCTTGAGATATTCCAACGCCCGAGACTATGCCCTCTGATATCTTTAGACATATAGAGAGCATAGGATATCACAAGATTTCTACTAGGAAGATATATCAGAGACATACAATTCCACCCATAGCAATACCAAACATTGCACGCACGGCCAAGAATTGCCTATATGTGTTACAGAAACCGGTCGCAAGTTCAAAGATGATCAGTAACACGCAATTGATCACAAACGGCCATTTGCGCCCATATCTATCAGACAGAAAGCCGAAGATTGCAGCACCCAGCGGGCGGAACATTAGAACCAGTGTAATTGCTACTGATATCTCAGATGGCTTCTTGTCGAAAGTGTCCGCAAGCTCGGGATAAGTGAGCGTCACAGTGTGAAAATCGAAAGCGTCCCAGGTCCAGGCCAGGAATCCGACCTTTGAGAGAAATCAGTTGCCATTAGGCAAGTAGAAGGTGATGGGAAGGTGGCCTACTAGGAAGAAGAGCCATTGGTGAAGTGAAAATTCTCGCAGGAGAGTGAAAGGATTTGGAGTCAAATTCAATTGGGGCTTCAAGGTTGGGAGTCTCGTAGCCAAGTGTTCGCGAGTTCTGACAGGCATTATGATGAGAAACAACTGGCTTTCGTATTTTCAGTGCCCAGTTCAAAGATCTTCAAAACACAGGAAGATATTAGAAGGCATGGGAGTCTTGCTCCATATAACTACTCCTGAGTCTTCAGTCCGCTCAATGGCAGTCGGTGAACGCGATCAGGCTGGGAACATGATCCAGCTACATGCATGCGGTCTAGATGGAATGTGTCACATTATGAACGATCCATTTCAATAGCTCTTCGGGCGCGTATGGAAGGATTTGAGACCTGTGCCCTTGAGCAGTGGCTCGCAGAAACTGTGGCACTGGCGAAGGATTGCCATTGGTGAAGTGTTGATCAAGAACTGCGGGGTGTACGCGAAGGAGGCTGGTGGCGCAATTTTCGAGCGTAAGGCTGTCGACCAGGCTTCCTCTCACCGAACTTTGTCGATCATGCATTCCTCGAGAAGTATAAGAGAAACTTCAGTGTTTAATAGATATCGATCCACTCATAAATCTTTGAGCTCGCGAGGACCCGGCTTTTGGTAGATTTCATTAAGAGCACTTCGCCTGATCTCAGTTATTTAGTCAGATCAAAAACAACAAAAGCTAGGCTCGGCAGTGGAGACAAGGGGCCTCCAGTAGCATTAAGCGAAGCAGCACCATCACATCTCGGTGGAAGCTCAGCCGCACTTAAAGTGCAGAAAACAAGGCTGGCGACGGGCGTCTCTAAACAGGCAGCCCGGCGAATGAACGCGAGTTCCAAAGAATCGATGTGTCAGTTGCGGCATTTTCCCATTTCCCCATCCTTAAGGCGTGCACGTCCACCCGCCATTCCCATGAAGTGGAGACAGACATGTACTGAGATCTGGAGGGAGCAAGGGCATAGCTGGCAAGCAAAGGGAGATGTCGAGCAACTTCCAATTCGCATTTCTAGGATGCCAGAATAACTATTTGGCCAGTGTCACTGAACTCACTGCATCCGAAAGACCGATCGGGCCTTCGGTCACAGAGACGTCAGTGCTGTCAGGTCTATGATTTTGTTTTGAGAAAAGCTGACGAATGTTCAGGTACGGTCTTCCCGACACCTTCGCAGCAGAATACAAAAAGTATGCACGGAAGAAATACTTCTTCAACATCCGCGGTCATGACTCTCTCTCACACATCGGACGATGGCACACTCTCAACTCAGAAGGCAACGTGAAAGCATGTTCCACAAGTTATGCAGAGATCCCACATCTGGCATCCCTCGCTCTCCAGAATGCTCGCAGAGCCAGGCGAAACTGTGTGCCGATTATGAACATTACGTTTGGTCCTCGACCAGGTAGCTTCTTCGCGGATGCGTGCGAGTTGAGGGAATACAGGTGGGCAAACTTGCCGTGGAGTTTGGAGGAGAAGTTGCAGAGTTTGATGACGGGAAGTGCGAGGTTCTTCAGAAGGGGTACGTATGGCAGGATCTTTGACGTGGTGATCAATGCTAGTGAGGGTTGGGTGCTGCTATCGAAAAAGGGGGAGAAGTATGAATGGGGTGGCGACTTGCCGCCGGACTTGACAAGAGCCTTGGGATCTGGTGTCGAGAGGAGGGCTGCTGTGAGCGTAAGTCTGACATTCCAGCTTTGCATGCATTTGGCGCACTCTCGTTGACGTTTTACAAGCGCATATTCCTCAACCATCAGAACCCATTAGAATACGTCCTTCTCTTCTCGGACGGTACAGCGCACGTCAGCCTACACGAGGACTTTCATGAGCCCTTGAAGAGACTCCTTAAACTGTGGGCGACGAACCGCAACCTTTCTGATAGATTCTGTGTTCATGCGCGGTCAACATGCGAGTATCCAAAATCGTACCAGAAATGTCTCAATGCATCTTACTATAATGCGCGAGGTTTGTTCCATCTTGCTCGGGACAATCATTTGCTCGCTCTGAGTTATTTCAATGAAGCACACGAGCAGAATCGAAGTAGTGAAGAGATACACTTAAATCTTGGAATGGCATTAGTCGCAGTGAGGAGAAGCGCGTTGGACGAAGAACTTGAGACGTATTTGGCAACGAAGAAGAATTTGCGGCCAAATCCTATCGTGTTGAATGAAGGTGAGCTAGGGAGCTTCAGAATGTCGTATGTAGCAATGGAGGCTAGGGGTTGGGATATGGCCATGCTGGAGCGAGGTCTGGAAGCTTTCATGGAAAGCGCTAGGAAAACGGCGAGACAGGAATGGACTTGCGTTATGGTCGGAGAGACGGCGGAGGTCTGGGAAGAAAAAGGCCCCGTCGAAATGCCTGGGAGTCCTTTCGATGCGAGAGTGTACTCGCATGAGCTAAGAGGCGGCGATGGACACGAGTGACGGATCTCAAACACGAGAGAATAAGGTATAAATTCTATCGATGTATGGAGGCGACTATATGGTGCATGTAGGGTCAAATTTGGCGCAGCAATGATTTGAGAAACAAATCTATGTCGGTTTTCTGAGCTGTTGGTTTTGTTGATCGACCACCACTCGCTTCCCTGTCCAAAGCAGAGCGGGGTAGAAGGGAGTAAATAAAGACAAGACGAATTGCATCCAATCCATAGATAGTCTAATTTTGTTCCCTGTAATCAATATTTCACCCAGAACCCCCATGCACCAGCAGCCAAACCCCTCGCCAAATATAAAGCCACAAATGCCCCAACATAACAGATACCAGTAAACAGAATCAACCCCCAGTACTCACCACCACACCTCTCCAGGATCTCACCCGCGATCGGCACACCAGTCAAACATCCAAAACTAACAATAGTGTAACACGTCGCATAATACCTCCCATAGTCTTTCGTCTCGCAAAGTTGGCCGACGCAGACAGGTGTGAGGGATATGTTACTCCCCGTCGCAAAGCCGAATACGACGGCGAAGACGACGAGACCAGCTTTGTTGGAGCCAAAGGGCAGCCAGATACCGAAGACGCAGATGATGGTTAGGACGATCATGAGGAGAGAGCAGTTGAAGCGACCTATCTTGTCAGAATATAGACCGGGCAGCCAGCGGCCGAAGATGGAGCCAGCGCAGAGGATGGGGAGTATTTGGTAGGAGAAGGCTTCGGTGTGGCCTGCTTCGATGGCGTAGCTTGTGATGTAAGTCAGAGGGACGAACAGTGCCCATTCAATGAGGAAACAGCCGATGACTGTCATGAGAAATGCTGGCTGGCGGAGGATTTTGATGTCTGGGTGAGGAGAGGTGGCTTTGTGGGTTGGCGAGATGTTGGATTTAATGAGGAGGATGGCGATGATGCTTAGGAAGAGCATGATGAAGCCGAGGACTCGGGTGGACCATGCGAAGCCGATTTTGGGGATGAGGGATTGGAGGACAAGGGGGAAGAGGACGCCGCCGAAGGCTGCGCCGCCTGCTGCGATGCCGGTGGCGTTTCCACGGCGGCGGTTGAAGAAGTGGGAGACTGCTGCGATGGAGGGTGTGAAGAGGAGGGCTGTACCGAGACCGCCTAGGACGCCGAAGACGATGATGAAGTGCCAATATTCTGGTAGATGTGAGTCTTCAATGGTTGAACATGATGGGGAAAGACGTACCAGTGCAGATTCCGAGGAGAAACATATCCAGGACTACGAGAACACTTCCAGGGACCACGAGCCAAAAGGGTCCATATACATCGAAGAGAGGGCCGATATATATTCCGCCGAAGAATGATAGGAAAGCATAGATGGAAAATATCCACCCGATCTGGCCTGGGGAATGTGATTTAAGTTGATTCCGTGAGAGGTAGGCCTCGAACGAGGCGAGTGTGTTTGCTATCCCGAGAGAAGCGAACATGCCGCACCACTGTAGGAGTCAGTACTGCCGTTTTCGGACAAGGAGATCTCAAGTGTTCCAATGAGCCACTTAAGTTATGGACATCGAGATGGTCTCTCAACACAACTGTGAAATCCAAGATGTAGGTGGAAATGGACTCACAGAGCCAAAGACTACCAGCCATGCACGAAGACCGCCCTCAGGATAGATATGTTCTGCACTTTCAGCCGAAGATACTGAGCCATCTGCATCCTGGCTCGGGGTCAACCTTGCTGGTTTGTCCCAGGTTTTCTCATCTCGCTGCTCCTGGGCGTTTGAAGGAGAGGAGTCTGTGTCGCAGACAGCCAAATCTCTTTGGCTGGTATTCTCATCGTTGATCACTTTCACGGTGCTGAGCGCTGGTTGAACCTGTGTTGTCTTTGGTTCAGGTTGCTTATTTCCGGCGGTCAAGCGGTCAATGGTGGTATCGCTGGTGCTTTGGGGACCCGCCTCCCATGTCTTCGATTGCATACAGTCGCAAAAAGGAAGCAAATAAATACAAGTAAGCAAAGATTGAGAGAATAGATGTTGTGGTGATGGAGAGGGAAGGAAAGGGAAAAGTGCTGAAATAAATATTTCCAGAAAGTGGGGTGGCGGCAAATCGACTAGATGATGGTACTAGACCTCCAGAGGCATCTCAACTTCGTACTCAAACTAAACTTTCAGAGGTACCTCATCTGTTTTCAAGCTGAGCTCCAGAAGCAAACTGATATCCATGGTCGAACTAGACCTTCAGAGGCATCTCAACTCTGCATAGAAACTAGTCCTCCAGAGGTATCTCGCCCACATGACGCTAGGCCCCCAGAAGCATATCGCAAGTATGTTGAAGCTAGACCTCCAGAGGTGTTATATCGTGATACTTAAGACTAAACCTGCAAATGGGAATGGGAATCAGAATTGTACGCTAGACCTCCAGAGGCACCCTAAGCTCATATTGAAGGTACTTCTCCAGAGGTAACAAACGTTGACAATCAGCTATACCGCGAAAGGAATTTCATCTCCGTCGTCGTGCTAGATCTCCAGAGGACAAGCCACATTGCTATGACCTACGATGCAACCATCAAATGGCCATGAAGTTTCTAACGAACCAATACACGATCGAAAACTTGCGCCTTGGAATTTTGTGAAAAGTTGACCTGGGCTCCAGCAACGCTCGCCGGCAGCGCGTCATGGATATTGTACTCCACGATGATGACCTTGTGACTAGTAGCGATAGCAGCTTCAACTCTGAACGTCAAAGGTTGGAGTTTTAGCACAATGAGTGGGCTAGAAAAGCTTTCATCGCCGATGTTGCTGTGGAAAGACGTAGAAGTGGTATTCCGTGATCAGAAGTAAGAAATCATTTCGGGCTTGAAGCTAGGGGACAAAATCAATCGGATGTTTACATGGAACATATCTCTAAGAGAAAAGAACAAGTTGCAAAGAACAATAATTAGAATACTTGACAAACAGCGAGGTTGTTGAGTGAAGTCGAAGCTGGAACCTGCAAGAGCGAACTTGCTGCTGCCTCACGTGCGAGGCATGAAACAAGGCCCGAGCCGGCTGGCTGCGATGCAAGTGGGCTGCGCTGCGCTGACGACCAAAGCTGCCCCTCCATTGTCAACATCACCAACTTCACTTCTCTTCACACAGGAACAACACCACAGTCCACAATCATGCCGGTATGTATCTCCCCTCTATCCATTCCCTCCCATACCCTTACACACAATTCAAACCCCCGCCTTCCCCTTCAATCCCTCACCATCCGCGCCGTCCTCTCCCCCAAACCACCATCTAACACACACGCCCACAGGCCTACAACAGCATATTCAACCCGGACTCCTCACCCCCAACATCCACCAACATCGGAAACTTTCCCCTCCTCCCACTGCGCACCCGCGTCCGCGGTCCAGCCTACACCCTCCCACTCGACGCCTCGCTGCCCGCACACCTCTCCCCCGAACCCGACTCCGAGAGCTACGATGCGCTGGACGAGGTGCTGAGTCTGTTCCGGGCGAACACATTCTTTCGCAACTTTGAGATCCAGGGACCGGCGGATAGGTTGCTGATTTATGGAATTTTGTGGGTTAGTGAGTGTTTGGGCAAGATTAGGTCGGGGATGAGTGGGAGGTATGTATTGGTTCTGTTCTGTTGCTGTATTTCGGTCTGAGCTGGGCGGGATTGGAGATGGAGTGAGTTCGGCTTTTGGGCGTCTGCGGTGTGGTATTTTGGGGGGCTTTGAGTTGAGGATATGATGCGAACCTTGGAGTCTTGGAAGCTTTCGATGCTGCGATGTCATACCATGTTGTATATGCTGGGGTGGTTGGCCGGGGATACATTTTGCACAAGAATCCAGGCAGGAGCACATATCAAAGATGCAGATTTTGGAATCAAGGCAACGAATACATGCTAACAGATCTCAAACAGAGAAGCACAAAAGGAAGTCCAAAACATATCACTCGACACCAACTTCTCCATCCCAGGCGACCCAGGATTCCCTCTCAACCAGGTACGTTTCCTTCCTCCCTCACTTCTGGTCTCTACCCTTCCCCCTCATCCTCTCACAAAATCATAATCTAACACCTCCCTCCCACCTTCTAGATGTTCAACCCACCCACCTCTCGCCAAGAAGCCGAAACTCTGCGCCAATACCTCTCGCAAGTACGACAGGAACTCGCCATCCGTCTGCTGGCTAGGATATATGAGGATGGGAGTGATAGGCCGAGTAAATGGTGGTTGAGCTTTGCGAAGAGGAAGTTTATGGGGAAGAGCTTGTAGGTGGCTTGCTTGGGATCTTGGGGGTCATAAATGAAGGATGGGATTGATTGGTAGGGTGAAGAATGAAGGGAGGTGGGCTGCTGGGAAGATGATGATATAGGCAGTGTGGCATTGGAGTTTTGCTGAGGAGCTGTCGGTATGGCTAGCCGGTGAACAAGCAGCGGAGTGAGTGACGAGATATTGGTGGTAGGATGATGAGGAACGAAAAGAAAAGAAATGCACAATAGAACTTCTCGTGATCATTCATCACAAACAGCCAAAAGCTGTGCACAACAGCGGCGAACAGAGTAGCAACTTGGTTGGTTAGAACATTTTTCAAATCACTCACAACAAGGTTCAAGGGGTTTCGTTCTCGGTTATTAGGATTCATTTGCATTTGTATCTTACTTTCTCATTTCTCGTCTACTGCGTGAAAAGTGGCAGCGGAAGTCGATCCGTGGCTGACTGTGTTTTCCATCTATGCTAAGGCTTCTATGGACAATTGGAGAGATTAGTTGCGAAGACTTTGTCCTCCATTCTCCTTCACCCGGGTACGCCCTTTTGTCTTCTTCATATTTGATCCGTCGAATATTGGACTCCATCTCAAGTCCAAGGCATGCGCAGTACACAAATCCTGTATTTGGGACTCGCGAGAACATTGTGGTGCGCTGGCTGTATGCATCGACCCTTCTCTTTCTGCATTGAGCGAGGGACTTTCGGTTCTTGGTAGTCCGGGTGTTGTACTGGTAAGCGAGGGGAAGTTTGATGGTACCGTAGGTTTCTGTTCATATCTCGTCTGGATGTTGAGGATCGAGTTTCACGCGTTTCGAGGGACTCATCGTCGCGGATTCTTCTGGGTCTCTCTTCCCAGCATCTCCATTGCCATTCGCAATCACTGTGCCTCCTTTCCCCGTTTCCACGTCCTCAACCTCAACCTCAACCTTGACCTTCTCCCCAGCCTCCTTCTCCTTCGCCTTCTCGGTAACACCCACCTTATCAGTCCTCTTCTTCGCAAACTTGCCTCTCGCCTCGACCCTCCCACGCGCAGGAATGACTCTAACACCCGTAAACAGGTACCCCTCTGCACCACCCCGTCCCGTCATAACAGGATGCGTGCGTCCAGGTAGGACTTGCCATTCCCTAATACGAGCTGATTGGACGGCTGTATTGAGGAGGAGGGTGGGGTTTAGTGGGAAGTCAGCATCGCCAGGCCAGGTCTCTTGGGTCCGTTGTTTTGACCCTGACTTCGTGTCTGAGCTCTGTGCAGTTTGAAAGGGAGGAGTGGATGGTCTTTGGGATGGCTCGTCCGCAGCATATGGCAGAGAGAGGAAAGATTCCGGAGGCGATTGAATGAATGCCGTGCGTCTGCTCGTGCTATATGCATCTGACAGGTTGACGAGCGATTCGATTGTTGGGCTATAGATGGCTACTTGTGCACCGCCTCGAAGTAAGGGGATGGTGTGTCGGAGGATGGAGATGGGATCCATGTGGCTGGCTACTACTAGGCCGTCGAAGCCGCCGGCGAGAGTGGTGCCTACGATTGATGTTACGCGGTTGTGGCGGCGGAGTTTTCGGTAGTAGGTTCCTCGTTTGCCGGATTTGAGAGATGAGAGTGTGGTTGGTGAGAGGGGGGCGATGGGGGTGGAGTAGGTGGTGTCTTGGGAGGGGTCGATGAGTTGGAGCCAGGAGATGGGGTGGAGGTGGGTCGCGAGAGGGTGGTTGGGGTGTGTTGGTGTTGAGGTTGTGGGGTCGTAGGAGAAGTATTTGAGGAGGCTGAGGTTTGGTTGTGCGTTGTTGTGGATGAGGGTTAGAGTGTTGGAGGTTGCGAGGGGTGGGTCGTGGTAGGTTGGTTTTGTTGACTCTTCTTCTGCTTCGGGTGCTTGGTCTCCTTCTGAGGTCTGAGCAGTCTTTCGACTTGACGATGAATCTGAAGATGGAGGATGCAGTATCCCCATCCTCTCTGCTAGAGCAGCAACCAGTAATCCTCCCGTCTCATCAACGACCAACCACCGCCCTCCCATCATACCATCCAGACCCTCTGAGAAATGCACATTCGCCCAACTCCCAACCAAGGCACACATCTCCTCTCTCATCTCCATAATCTTCCCCGCATCCTTCTCCTCCATCACCCACTTAATCAACATCGATACATCAACCGGCAGAACCGTAAACCTCCTCAGATACTTCTTCGTCTTCAACAACTTGTACTTCGCCAGACTGAACGCCGTCTTCTGCTCAATCCCCAAATGACTCGCCATAAGCTTCGCAATCAAATCCTTCCCCGCCCCCGTCCCCTCCCTCTTCAACTCCTCAATCTCTTCCATCGTAAGGGTCTGCTGCGCAGCATCGTCGATCGTCTCTCGATTCGAGCGCATGATAACCTCGCCATTCTCCCCTACAAGCTGGAACTCCACTCCGTCTCCTCCAATCGTGACATTCTCATCCTTGCCTCCAACGCTGTTACTTGAATTGGCGGCAGCTTGCTCTTCTGCTATCGTGTCGGCGTGGAGTTCTGCTGCGGGCACGATTCGTAGATCGGAGTCTTTTTGGCCGGTGGCGCGGTCGAGGAGTTCGTAGGTTTTGTTGTAGGGTCGGCCCAGGAGGAGGTTCGATGAAAAGGTGCCGTATTTGCCTAGGGAGACGATACTGTAGGGTGATGGTTAGTTTAAGATCTGGGGGAGGAAGGGGTGGGAGACGAACGTGTTGGGTGCTATTTGGAGGATTTTGAGGGTGTCTGATGGGAGGCGGAGGACTACCCATGCATGGGGTTCGACGAGGGAATGCATGGTGGATTGTAACGTTGAGATTCTGCGGACCAGGGTATAGAGGGTGGTGTTGTGCTGCGAATTGAGGTCATTGAGACATGGTGTTGGTGGCTTGACAGCCTCGTCGAATATTTTTCTTGGGCCGAAGGAAATCTTCAGCCTTTCGCTGGTGGGGCATTTGGCCTGACCCGATGCGAGGCCCAATCGCAATTATTGGACTGTCCAATTTCATACAAAACAGCATGATATCCTATGGGCAATAATATCACTTGCAAATAGTTCAATTGTTATATTTACGTCGGTCATAGTATTTCACTTCTTCTCCTTCCGATTGAACGTACACACAACTATGTGAGAGCCTCGTAACATTGCTCCGGGTCGTCGCAGGAGACTTTGGTGGCCCATCCTAGGCGCGACGACTTTATCTTCGCATATCGAAAACTCACAATATGAAGATAGCTATCTTTGCCTAACGCGTAGGCATGTATTGGTTTTCGGTGCAGTTATCACCAATAGGTTTACTACCTGGATATGCCATATGCATGTTGACAGCTCGCTTAAGATTTGCCCGCCCTCCAGCAGCAGTTCACAAGAAAAGAACAATGCCTTTGCAGAGCTTTGATGTTGTCAGTGAGAGTGCTTGGCCGGCCCAGAGATTCGGGGCTTGTCCAGCGTACTCTGTCGATGTACTCTTTCTTCTTTCGATCACATCGAAAGAGTCTTCTCTCATTTCTCATATCGTTCTTCTGGCAAATCACATCAGGCAGACATCCAAGACTTCTCCAAGGCCGCGTAAGACACAACGTACACAAGCAAGCACAACAAAGCCGTTTAAACGAATGATATGGGGCTTGACTTTCAACACCACGCCAGCCAAGATTCCACTCGCGCATGTAAGCTTTAAAGTCGTAAATCCGACATTCCGACTGGCCAAAGAGTCCTCCCGACTGGACATTTCGCGTTTCGTCCGCCACATCTGTGTCTATGTTTAGGTTGAAGTGGGGATATATTGTGGCTGGTGAAGACACACGAGACCGAATAGATGGAAGAGCGGATGAGCTACGCTGCTTCGGTTTAGCCAATTATCTAGACTGTGGCTGGGCTGGGCTGCTGGGTTGAGCGGCGTAGTTTCTTGTGATGAAGGATCGTGAGAGCGGAGATGATTCTGATGCTTTGATCTCTTTCTCTGTGTCAAGTCGAGTCGAGCAACTGTTTGTTTTGTCCAATTGTATTGATTGCGTTTGTTCTTGTCTGATCTTGTTATCACAAGTCAGGGTCCGGGATGACCTCATACCCACCGTATCTCTAGGCCGACGTTCACCCAGCTTGACCTTGACCCAAACCAAGCAAGCCACTGCGAACATCAACGCCTCGAAAGAAAACAACCAAACGCACGCTGCGAAGGCAAAAGCGGCTTGATCACTCTGCATTGGAGCGAGGGCAAATACCGCAATATACTGTTCCTCGAAGTGAATGTACATAGCTCGTTGTCCACCTTTTCAGCCGCGTTCCAGGTTCCAGCTCTACATCTTCAACAACGCCTCGTCCCAGCTCGAGATTGGACCCGTCCCCGCATTCGCAACTGGGAACACCTTCACGAGGGACAGGCAACGAAGCTATTTTCTCAGTAGAAGAAGGGCGAGGCTATTCTGCTTGGATTTGGCGATCACAGAAGTGTGCGCATTCTATTTCATACAGCCAAGGATCCTCTGAACTTAAAGCTGACTTCGGCCTCCGCCATAGCTCCCACTCGAAACAGCATAGCCCAAGCTTGGGAACGAGGCAGCAGATCAAGAGAACACTGGGAGAGTTCAATCTTACCTTCCCAGAACAAAGGGACATCGAATACCATCCTACGATATCCTCACATCCACCACCATGGTCACTCGCAAGCCACTCCCAGCAGACTCGAGTCTTGCACCATACCCCGTCACGCCGATATCCACAAACGAACCTCTGCCATTCAGAGTAGAAGATGCTAGGAACCAGATGCAGACAGATTCGCCATCCGACAGCGAGAATGCTTGGGGTGGGGAAGCAGATAATAGAAAAGCAGGAACAGGATTACCAGAGTCGTTACGAGTTGGGCCACCAGGATATACACCAAACAGCTCGCAGGAAATGTTGAGACCGTCTGCTAGTACAACAAATCCGTATCTAAAGAAACAGAATTCGGGAAGCTCGAATGGGAACGCGAGCAGCGCGGAGGCTTGGGGAGGATTTGAGGAAAGACCTGGTCAACAGGCTAATAATAGTATGTATGGCCATTGGTTTGTACGGATATCACTAACATCTAGAAGATACAGCTCCTACACAGCAATTTGATAACCTCTCGGTTTCTGAACCGAGTACAAATCCATGGCAACCTGCACTAGATGGGAAGGATACCACCAAACAACCAATACCCTCAATTCAACGTGAAGACTCGGGCAACAATGCTTGGGCGGCTCCACCCCCATCAAGAGCAGCTCCTCCGGTTCCTCCAGTCGATACATCACAGCCAGTCTTGGTCGACATTGATGAGCCAGAATCTCCTGCTTGGGATGAAGATGAACCTTCGCCAGTTCTACACGAGATGCCAGCGGATAATTCGAAAGCATTACAACAAATGAATGAAGATCGTCATGCTTGGGACGAACAAGGCAATCCTCTAGGACAGAATCCTGTATCAAAACCACTTGCCCCAGAAGAAGCGAATCATCAAGGTGAAGGTTGGAATCTTGTCGACCATGAGCCGCTTCCGGAGCCAGCACAACAGCCCATGAGTCAGCCCAGGCCAGAACCAATCCCAGTAGGAGCACAAGAAAGTGGGACGATTGGAGGAGATGGACATATTTTTGACAGTCATCTTGAGGAGCAAGCACCAGCACTGCCACCTAGGAGATCACAAGAACAACCACCACCTCAACCTCCTAGACCAATTATTAACACTAACACCGGAGGAAGCACTTCGTCATTGACGAGTCCGACAGCCCGGAAACAGAAAGGAGAGACATACGAGATCAAGAAAATCAGTTGGCATGATGTTAATGCAGCACAAAACCCTCGAGTGTCACCGATTCTGGTTCAGAATGCTAATGGACCATGTCCCCTTCTCGCTTTGGTCAATGCCCTGACACTTTCTACGCCAGCCGAGGTGGAGACCGCTTTGGTTGATACATTAAGATCGAGAGAACAAGTTAGTTTGGGATTACTTCTAGATGCTGTCTTCGATGAGTTGATGTCTGGTCGGAGAGGTGATGCTGCTCAAGAATTACCTGATGTGAGCGACTTGTACAAATTTCTCCTGACGCTACATACCGGCATGAACGTCAATCCTCGATTCTTTCCAAACCCACCATCGAAAGCATCAAATGATCCTCGAAATTCAATGTCACACGTTCATCCAAGCGAACGCGAGCAAGGCCTGCCAGGTGCTTTTGAAGAGACTAGAGAGATGAAGCTGTATAGCACATTCTCGGTTCCACTGATCCATGGGTGGCTTGCCGAACCAAACTCACCAGCATATGCAGCACTCAAGCGTTCTGCCAATTCTTATGAAGATGCTCAGAATTTGATGTTCGAAGAGGCTGATCTGGAGAGCAAGCTGAGTCGAGAGGGACTAAGTTTCGAGGAGCAAGGTAGACTGGAAGATATTGCCACCATCAAAGCATTCTTTTCTAGCAACGCTACACAATTGACAACGAATGGCCTGGCTACCATTACAGCATCGATTGCACCAGGAGGAGTGGCCATACTCTTCCGCAACGACCACTTCTCAACGCTCTACCGACATCCAGATACTCTCCAGCTCCTTCAACTAGTCACAGACATGGGCTACGCCGGACATGAAGAAGTTGTCTGGGAATCGCTGATCGACGTCAACGGTGAGAACGCCGAGTTCTTCTCCGGTGACTTCAGACTTGTTGGTGGTGCACCTGCAACACCATCAACATCTGTCCCAGGAGACGGTTGGACACCGGTGACGAACGGCCGTCAACAAAGCACTCAACTCGGCCACCGCGCAAACCCAAGCACTTCCTCCCATCAATCCGCACCTCCTCAATCCCCCAACACCGAACAAGAAGACCATGACTTCGCACTGGCCATGCAACTCCAAGAAGAAGAGGAGGAACGCGAACGCATCGAAGTCGCTCGCCGTCGCCGAGAAACAGAACTCTCGCAGCAATACATCGAGCAGCAAGGTCGCGGCCAACAGACACAATCTAACAACATCCCCGTGACGCAACGCGGCGGAGGCGCAACTCGCGGTCGAGGAGCAGGAACAGGTCGCGGCAGTATCTCCCAACGAGGCGGCACCAATTCCAGCACAGAAAACCGACCCACTATCCCACCACGTCGCAACAACGCAGGAGGCCAACCCGTCGACCCAGAAGCTGGAATCGACGCCCCGCCGCCAAGCTACGAACAAGCCGCCACACAATCAGCGTATAACCCGCCGCCTGAACATCCGGCTCATCCAAGTGCGAGCCCGAATGCGAGTGGGAGGAGGATGAGTGCTTATTCGGCGAATACGGCAATGCAGGGGCAGAGTCCTGGAGGTAATGGAGGTGCTGGGGGGAGGGGACAGAGGAGGCCGACGCTGGTGGAGCAGATTCCTGGTAGGGCGGGGAGGGGAGCTGGTATGGCTGGGCATACTGGAGATGGGGCGGCGAGGGAGAGGGAGGATAAGTGTGTGGTAATGTGAGGGTGTTAATGATATCATGAGATTGATGTGATGAACGAAAATGAGCACTGAACAGCGGATGTTAGGTGTGGCGTTTGGGGGTTCTCTTCTGCGTAGCGGGTGGGACTTGGATGAAAGTGGCGCTTCTATTTCGAAGCGTGTAATGCGATCTGTATACCTATTTTCCCTTTCTCAACAGCGATATCTCTATTAATCCTAGACTTGAACATTCCAATCCCAACTTTCATCCCCATCACCGATCCCTCTCCTCCTCCATTCCCGTCTCCCCCTCCCTCTCCGCCTAATCCTCCCTTCCCAATCCCCAAAACCCACACATCAATAGAAACCAGGAATAGCGCTAGAGCGATCAAGAACCCCAGCGCGAGAAACACGCCGACGATTTTTCCTCTTCTGTAGGCGCGACGCGTCTCTTCTTCGCTGAGATTGTGGTGCGGGAGGAGAGGCGTCGTCACGTCGCAGGTGTCGGGGGAGTAGGAGAGGGAGCTGTGACGGGAGATGGCGGAGGGGCGGCGTGAGGAGGGATGTGAAGGGCGGGGGTGTTTGGGCATTTTTTTTGGATCAATTTTGGAA
>JAFJYH010000466.1:0-27556 GCA_017365405.1 Cadophora malorum | reverse complement strand
CCCCTGTTGAGTCTTTCATGGACCGCCCGTTCTTCCAAATTTTCCGAGGATAAGGAACAAAACAGTTGCTAACTTCCTCCGCACAACAGGGCCGAACAAACATGCTTCTCCGCAGGTGAAGCCCTGGGTATACTGGGAAGCGCCCGTCACTGCAGGCAACGTCGCCGTCGACTTCGATATCGACGGGACCCGGCTCAACTTTACCGGCGTTGGAGGCCACGACAGAAACTGGGGCCCATACCCACTCGCGGTATCCTCTTTGGGTTGGCAGATCGGGCGCGTCTTCGCGGGCCCTTACACTGCTATCTTCTGGCGAATTGGTTCCTCGGTTGATGGCAAGACATACCTCGCTTCGGCGCTCATCAAGTCTGGCGAAGTCATCTTCACAACCAGAAACCTAGCCCCAGTCAAGCGGGGAGATTACCTCTTGTTTTCCCAAACGCATGTTAACCACACCGGGACCCCCTTCGACCCATCGAAGGCGAGAACTACATTCACCCTCGACTTCACGTCTGCCAAGAAGAAGAAGCACTGGAAGTTCGATGTCAATTTTGCAGACCCGGAATGGGCTTTGGGAGAACGTGGATTTGGCGGATTCGTAAGTATCATCTTCTCGTCTGAATCACGCACCGAACACCTAAAAACACTAGACTGACTTCGATGTTTCGACAAACAGGTCCCCGCCCAAATCAAAGGAGGTGAAGTTGGATGCGAGGTGTTTTCCGGAATTGGCACGGCCATGCACGCTGAGTTTGACGATGCATGGGTCTGAGCCATTGGCCAGGGATTCGTGTGTTCCGAAGGAGCCACACCAAAAGGTGAAGAGATAGATGGGGGATTGGCATTGGCAAGATTCTGTTAGGAACGCCTTGGCCTGTAGAGTAGAAGTAGATAGGAATATCAGTCATTTATGGCACATTTTCCTCGAGGAGCGAATAGCGGAATTGGTATCCGAGTGGTCGGAAGCGAAATAGGTATCTGTGAAAGAGAATTTTGAGGTGGGGATTTGAGGTTTGTATGTGAGGTTGGTTTTGGGGTCTTCACAACCAAAGTTAAGATGCAGAAGGATACTGTTCAAATATGGCCAGCATGGGTGAAGGTGGATCAATTTAGTGCCTTGAAGCCTGTAAATATGCATAAGTAAAGGTCCCAATGAGAACTTGATGTGCCGGCGAGCTCCAGAGGGCTGAGAATAGATACGTGCCACAGAAAAGTGCCATCCCTGCCACGTGGGCAACTGGGGGGTACTTCTTGCGAATGAAGCTCTGAATTGACTAGAGTTCCATCTCGTCCGATGAACAAATATTCTGCGCCATTCCTACAAGCTCAACAAGCTAGCTCCTGCTTATGACAGCCATCAGTGATTTGCCGACAAAGAACGATAAAATGTGAAGTGGTCGAGAATCGGCAGTGGAGATATACTCGCTTGCCTGATGCTTCAGGAAATCATTTGCGATGCTGAGGATGCGTGCCATAATACCATGGGCGTACCACGCTGCATCCAATTACAACTGCAATATCGATGTGAAGTGCAAGCAGATCATGGCAACGTCCAGGACTTTGATGCGAAATGACCATGCATCAAAAGGCATCAAAACGTGTTCCGAAGAAACCGATTGATGGAAAATTGGCAAGTTCACTAACCATAAGAACTCTATCGCCCAATTCGTCGCGGTCCGTTCCCAAAGTATCAATCTTTCCGACAACCCACGGGTAAGTTTCCCTGCTACTGACAAAGTTGCCCAAAGAAAAATTTGCTCCGTACTTACCTCCTGCTAACCCCCGGCACTCGCTACAGATAAATTGATGATCTACCGCTAATCGTGGATATCTGAGCTTGAAACGGGCGCCGCCCCTATTTCCCCACAGTAAATGCTCTTTCGTCCATCGCTTCCGAAAGCCAGGTTGACCGTTGTGGAACAAATCCAAGGTTTCTAATAGTTAAAGTGGACGTCCGGAAAAGGGTTCGTATTTGATATCTAGCGAGAGAGTTCACTATAATTAAGCTCCTTTCTTCATCTTCCTTTTCCCCATCTAATGCTTTCCGTTTTGGCTTGCTTCACACTCTTTCACGGTACATTCGTTTCAACCACACTCGTTCAATTCACACTGGCTACAAACTGAATATATTTGTTTCTTCCTGTTTCGTAACTTAAAGATCACTGCATTGGTCAGCCTGCAATATGAAGGCTTTTCAGTTCACTGCCTTAGTGGCGACTTTTACAAGTCTTGTCGCTGCTCTTCCTAACAATATCTCCGCTAGAGCAATTTCTTCAGTCGTCACCGGAACACCTTTCGGTTTTGCATCAGGTGTCACAGGTGGTGGAAATGCTGCTCCCGTGTATGTAGGATCTCCTCTTGTCGCTGGACTATTATTGACAGATACTTTCAGGTATCCAAAGACTATTGCAGACCTGAAAAAATATCTTACTAGCACCTCTCCACAAGTCATCGTTATCTCAGGCACATTCAACTTTGCAGGATCTGAGGGAACCAAAGTCTATGCCGCTTGCAATCAATACTGTAAGTCTTATCGAACACGATATCGTAGATTGGATTCAATATCCTTTCGATCCAATATTTCGTGATGGATCAAACCTGATGAACCGACTTCAAGCATGCACTCCAGAAACCGGTGGTCAAAGCCTCCTCAACACCCTCGGCGGTTGTGGAACAGCATCCACCTACTCCGCAACCATCGATGTCGCGGCGTACCAAGGCATCAACGTAGCCTCTGACAAGACACTCGTCGGTCTCGGCACCAACACTATCCTCAACGGCAAAGGTCTGCGAATGGCCGGTGTCTCCAACATCATCATCCAGAACATCAAGATCACGAACCTCAACCCAAAGTATGTCTGGGGAGGCGACGCGATCAGCATGTCTAATACCAACAATATCTGGATCGATCATGTCACCACTTCTTCCCTAGGTCGTCAGCATTACAGCTTGGGACAATCACCTAACCTCGCTGTTACCATTTCAAACAGCTATATCGATGGAAAGACTTCCTACTCAGCAACATGCGATAGCCACACCTACTGGGGCTTGGAACTAGTCGGTACCAATGATGCCATCACTTTCTACAGTACGTCCGACGACCTCCCAAATCTCCATCCAGCCTTTTCTGCATCTCGCAAGCACTTATTGACACACTCCCAGAAAACTACGTATCCTACACCTCGGGCCGCTCCCCAGCCCTCAGCGGCGGCACCCTCTTCCACGCCATCAACAGCGTCTGGGCCTCCAACAGCGGCCACGCCATCGAAGGCGGCACCACCAAAGGCGGACTCTTCGAAGGCTGCTCCTTCGTCGGCGTCGGAACCGTCCTAGCAAACGGCTACGCAGGCGCTCTCTTCGCAGCAACCGCATCAAACGCTGCTACCTGCACGGCATCTCTAGGACGTCCTTGTGTGGCTAATGCGTTCACTGGATCCGGGGCGTTTACGAATGCGGATTCGTCATTCTTGAGTATGTTTAAGGGGAAGAATATCCCGGCTGCGGCGTCGGCGAACTCCATCTCGAGTATTGTGGCGAATGCGGGGAATACGATTGCTTAGATGTGCCCGTATTTGATACCGTACAACTACGACGCTGTTTGCTCACTTGTATTTAGAGGGGGGCAGGATGCGGAGAGATATTCTTGTATATACCTTCAAAGAACTCGACTGATGTTCCAACGGAATATTTTGCCAGCACAAATTGATTGGCCATGCGTCAACTTAAGAATTCGGTTGCTTGTGAGAATCCAGCAAGCACAGATGCTTCAAGCTCCCATTGCTTCTTCAAGGTTTCTAAGTCTGTGGTTCTTCAGTGTGCTGCAGGTTTTGGGAGGAGGCAGAAAGGGCTACATCTGTGAAAGTCAGGTTGACATTATCATTCCGTTACAGCTAGCGTTGGTGTAGCATGAAAGTGTAACTAGGAAGGCATGGTTATCGAGCAACTCGGAGGTCACTATCCAGTCGTGTAAGTAGTGGCAGAGGTACGGAGACCAAAAAGTGACAGACAAAAATGAGGGTCATCGAATGAGAAAGACGAATGGAAGACGCAGCCGTCTTGGTAGAATTGAGAGAACGCAGATATTTCTGGATTTCAAAGAAGCCCTGGTCTCTGTATAAAGGTAATTGGAGGGAGTCGTAGCCCAGAACACTGCGGGCGACATCCATTTGTCACCCGGCAACAAGTTTTATGACCCGTGCGCAAACCCAAAGTCCAGGCACCTTTCGACCTCACATCTTCCAGAACTACATTCCACAACACAGGGTATCCATTCACGTATTCAACGCCATCTCTAATGATCCTGACAGCCAGTGCACACTCATATGCCACCCAGATCCCCCCCATCCGGATCCATCTCGAAGTTGTCCCCAGCCACAACATTAATGCCATCATGGCCTTCACCCTCAATCATCTTCCCTTGCTCGTACGTTACTCTCTTCCAACCACTAGGCTCGCTAGCATCCTTGACCCATTCCATGGTAGGGAAGTAGTGATCGTTCTTTTTCATCGTGATGACCCAAGGAACATCATCGAAAGTCATCAGCTTGAGGCGGAAGTCTAATGAGGTTAGCAGGCAGGTACAAAAACAAAACAAACCAAGTAAAACTTTAGGGTGTGCTTACATGTGTTATCTGGAATGTCAACGACTGCATCCAAGAAGGACTGCAAGTCTCCAGTGGGTTTGCCGTTGACGTGGGTGACGAAATTTGTTGGTGCAAGGCCGTATTGCGATGAAGGACTTCCTCTCGTGCGTGCTGAGACGTACACCTCGCTGTGTAGCTTGCTGATCTGTTGACGAACGGCATGGTGAGGTTTGTGTAAGATGGCTCCGCAAAAGCTGATGGCTCGGTCGGTCTCAAGGTCATCTGCAGATACAGTGTGTACTTTGATGTTCATCTCGACACAGTCGCGGACGATCACCGCATCCAAGTATTCGTGGTCGTACATGACATCCAACTCCGAAACTCGAGTGATGATCTTGCCATTGAGAGTCAATATGACATCTCCTTCGAGAAGTGCACCAATCTCGTCTCCTCTCTCAAAGGTTCGCTTCCGAATCATGAAGAGTTGATGACGGGAAGAGTTATCATCAGATACCTTTTTGATCCATTCCTCAGAGACCCCCATGATACGCGCCTGACTCATCTGAATAGCATTGAACTCAACGCTAAGCATGCGCAATTTTGGTTGCTCGCCACGTTGGATCTGCTTGATGACTGGAAGAAGAGTCGGTGTGGCCAAGCCGAGATGGTAATCTGTATCCTTAGAGGTAACCGGTGATCTCTCTCCGAGGTAAGTCAGCCAGAGAGCTTGAACTGTTCCATCCTCGCCGACGAGGACACCGCTTCCGCATTGGCCACTCAAGCTCGTGTCAACAGTGATGGCATCAACATTGACGGCTCGATATCTGGGTGCTGCAGCGTTGGCAGGGATTGCAACAGCAGTGATATCGGTGATGGTGGTCTGCGCAATGACGATGCGCATGTTTTGGTTGAAGCCGACGAAATAGGTTGATGCACCTTGGGTAACTTGCTTGGTGCTCAACTTCGCACTTTGAACAGGTGCATCCACAAGAGAAGGATCATACTTGATGATGGCGTAATTCTGGAGTGGATGCATGAACACAACTTTGCCTTCGACAATGATGGAGTCTGCAATAGTAATGGAGATATCGCAGAGATCATAAGGTACAATGGCTCTAGATATGACAACCAGACCCTTTTCAGCGTCAATCACAACACCCATGCCCCATTTTCTGTTCCTGGGAAAGCCATCCAATTTGACAGGCATAGTACATAGGACTCGTACGAAACTGCGAACAACATCTGCAGCTGCAGGGTGTTGCGGGTTCTCCAGTTGAATGAAACTGGCAGATCGTGGAACGGGAGGAATTCGAGGGAGGGCATCGGCAAGATCGGTGAAGTCCCAAAGTCCAGTCTTGTCATTCCTGACGGCCATTCTCATCTTGCTAGACCAATGCCGATCGATGTGGAGGATGCTGGTGTTCAGCGTGTGGAGATCTCGAAGGTGCTTGTATGTGACAACGACCCTTGAACGATCAGGAATACCCTTCATCACCTCGATAAACGAATCAAGATCAGGGGTCTTCTTGTGATCGACAGTTTGTATGATCCACCCATTGTCTGTGCTCTCAAACCTAAACGATCCAGTTGCTTCACAGACGAACACGCCCTTGCAAGCAACGGCGTAGAGCCGTGCCTGCTGATAGGAGAGATTGTGGAAGCTGGCTCCAGCTACGGACACAAATCGATCAGGAGTGATAGCATGTAGATCGCCAACTGTGACTTCTACCTCCACATCTTCTCCGCCTCTCTGGAGAAGCAATTTGACTGTTTGATCAACGTTCGAATCCAGGATATCGTCAAGTCTGATGAACTGGGTGAGCAATTCCCCATTGACCTTGATGAGAACGTCGCCTTCTTCAACCTTGTGATGAGAAGGACCTTCGGGAAGAACGATCTCAGCCACCAGCAGACCAGTCTCCTTGGGAAAGCCTTTTCGAATTGCACCCTCCCATTCTGGAGACAATCCTAATCTGCGACATTCATCAAAGGGCTTGATCATCCATTGACATTGTATGGTTCCTCTAGAAATGGGCTTTCCTTCTTGAATACATTTCAAGGCTCTCAATGGTCGATCGAGGGGTAGAAAGTAATCAGTAGCTGCACCGTCGCTTCTTCCGCCAGCTTGTAAAGCTACAGCATACCCGTCGATATTGACAACAGGACTTCCAGAACTTCCTCCACTTGCAGCAGCGGCAGCCTGTATGTAGTTTGTGTTGAAGTCGCAGTATCCGTCGCCATATTCGGGTGCGTTTCGATCCAATCGACTGATGACTCCAGACAGAATACTCAGCTTCTCTCCGGCATCATTACCCACAACCCGAATCTCGGACCCAACTTTGGCAAGGTCTGGTCGTAAGGTCAAGGCCGCAACAGGCATGTATTTAATAGCTTTCGGGTCGAATCGCAGGATACCAAAGTCGTGGACGGGATCGCGGTAAACAGGATAGGCGTCGACTTCTTCATGGTTGTCGAATATGCAAAATCCCCAGAACGGTCCAGCTCCAACAACGTGCCGATTTGTCATGATGTATCTGGAGAACGTTAGCAAAAAACACCTCGTTGAAGCGTAAATATTTACCCCCTCTCTGCATCGACAACAAATCCCGTAGCTTCACTGGTGAGGGCTGGATCCGTATCGAAAGAGCATGTTTGGCAGAAGCGTATTGAGACGACATTTCTAACGACCCTCTCTACGCAAGCTTGCCATTCTGCTGTGTCTGCCAATCCTGGAAGTGTTCGTGCCTCCTCTATCTCCATTGCCTCGTCTTCGTAGACTTCTGGTGTATTCTCCCCAGCTGAATCCTTGCCATTGATTGCTCGATGTTGCTTCTGAGGTCTCTCAGTGACAGTGCCTGGGTGCTGCTTTCGTTTCGCGCGCATAGTGCCATTGAAACCAACTCCCGAAGACATTCTAGATGTTTGAAGTGTTTTGGTGATGGGAGAGAAGATCGAAAATGTTGGACGCTTTGTAGCTGTGGAGGAATGTCTAGGGTATAGAAGAATGTTCGTTGCAAGGCTTGCGGATGCTTTGTTTGCGGCTCGGGAGAAGCACGTCAATGAGTGGTGTCTCGATCTCAGGCAGAAGACTCTCTGCATCCAGCAGAGCCGTTGAGAATTGGTGCAGGTGGTGGAAAGGAGCGTAGGTAGTCGTAGGACAGAGGAGGGGAGGCAAAGAAAACGAGGCTATCGAGGTAGGACGCTGACGGGAAGTTGACGGGTGGATGTGAGGAAGAAGTTTTGTAGGGCGAGAAAATATTGATTTCTGTAACCGCAGATGATCAGGTTACACTGAAAGAAAAGGCTGCAATGTAGGGGTCAATCAATGAATGAATGCAGTGAAAGAAAACTGCAGTTGATGCGGCGCAAAGAGAGTTGCAGAGCATGCACAGGTACCATACAAGGTGCAGGTGCAGGGGCTTCAAATCCGGAGCTGAAGACGGGCCGATGGTTGATGGGAAAGCTTGGCACTGGGTTCAAGTCAAGCGAGGAACATCACAACATCAGATTATCAACATCCGCAATCACATCTATTCAAACCGGCGCACATGCATCACGTCGACTCCTGTTCTGAGATAAAACAAACCCCTCTATACGAAGGCTGAGTTGTCACTCTGATCATCAATTCCATGATCTAGAATTTATCAAACCTCCTTCGCCAGGTATAACGAAAACAACAGCATCAAAGATTCCCACCTGTCCATGTCCGCATCCAGCCATCCTCAATCGACAGCCTGCCAGTCAACGTCCCACCAACAGCATGTAACGAAAAAGACCCCGTCCTAAACGCTTCTCGCTCCCGCCTGCCGCATCATTACCGAAAACCCTGGACGTCCAGTGGGCTGGGAACATGACAGCTACCAGATCGAGAGATGCGCTGATTCCACACAAGTCAGACCATAACCAAACCTGATGTCCGATAGAGAGTCACAAGTTGAACGAGACGAGCTACCTAGTTGTAGTAGTCATAGCTGTGGTATGATTGAGGTGAAGCCGATGCAACATCGTCGGCACTGCTGTCATGAAGAACTGGCAAGTCCTCGAAATTCTCAGCCTCTGGCTCCTCCTCAACGAGCTGCTTCTTAACTGGAGACTTGCGACGCTTATTTGTAGGAGTATTATCCAGTGCGGGAAGATTGTCAGTTGCTGCATATCAAACGAGAGGAAAAACTCACTCATGTTGTTGCCGTCATCACCAGACTTTCTCTTCGAGGGAGTGGCAGCCTTGGCAGTACCCTTTCCTTCAGCCTTGATTTTCTTGCCAGATCCTGGGCCACGAGTAGCTCGGACTTGAGGAATACCAGCACTGCCTTGGTTTTGAATATCGACTGCCTGAACCTCATTCTTCATTTGAGCGTAGTGCTCTTTCAAAGCACGAGGGGTGCGGCCGGGAATGTTGATTTGGTCATACTTGACTGACTTGCCACCATCTCCCATGAGTTGTTGAACCATCTGGAAAAGTAGAGAGTACTATCGATGTTAGTCGTTTGCACAATTGTTGTGTTGTGCAGTCGAAAGACTCACGTTCTCTTCATTTGTCCACTGACCCTTGACGCCTGGCATCTTGTCTGCTTGTCTCAGTGGTTTGGAGGGATGTTCCGGTTGATTTCTTGATCTGATTTCGTAGTCAGCGTGGTTGAAGCGTTACAAATGATACGGACGTCCTGTAGGGAGGAGCAAAGGTGAGGGAGGTGGTGCTGATGTGGAGACACTGCCACCGATATATAAAGACTCAAAGCCGATGTGCATGAATAAGTGAAGAAGAAAATAGTAGCAACTTACTTGAGGTCGAGCTTGCAGATGTAGATCGACTGCGCTCTGTGAGATGCTACGTCGCAGTGATGAAGAAGAAGAGTTCGTTAACAGGCGACTAGGTTGAGGTTTTATATCTCTCCGTCTTCACCTACGCGAGCGCCGTTGGCTCAAGAAGATTAGGCATCCGCCTATCTCTGTTTTTTGTCGCCGATCGGAAGGTACGAATTTCATTCGAGAAGGCTGAACAGTGAATGTAAGACAAAGTGAAGTCGGAATCTCACTTGTCCAGATCTGCGCTATCCCCCACATCATTTGATCCGAGATGATATATATTAGAGCATTCTCGTTGATCTACGATATTGATGCAACCGATTAGTCGTTTCATGGTTATCGCGCCTGGTTTTGCTTTGAAGTTTACACGCGATGTTTACATTTCTTTTTCAAAATCTGATAGCTCGCTTCGGCCAAGTTGTAGCAAACAACCTTGGAGCGAATCGGGGCTCTGAATATCCTACTGCTCTTGTGCTAGAAGCTTCTTGCTGTTTAAGCATTATCATAATCTTCCCCAAGCTAGATATTACCAGATGACGCTTGAAAGATGGCTTTTACTACCTTAGCAGAGCTATCTAGAATCACGTGACTTCTCCTTCGAAAGCAACACTTCTCTGCCTTGAACCAGCACATTCGCAATAGTCTGGGCATGAATGTCAATGGTAGAGATCTGTAGAAGTAGTGCTTGAAGAGCTCACAGGCTCAAAGCTGTTCATTTCCTATCTTTGCTCCTTCGCTGGGAGACGTGGATCTACTTCAACCATCTGAAAGGACTTCCCCACTTCAGAAGGCAGAAGCTCCTCACTCTCCTCCTCCTCATCACCTTCACCCTCAAGCATAATCTCATGCCCAGACCCCTCATACACCCACATTGCAACCACACATCCCGCGGCCGACATCCCCGCCACACCCCACCACGAAGCGCCAATCACACCCGCCTCCAGCCCGGCACCATACCACCAACCCCCAACCACAGGCCCAACCGTCCTGAATCCCGCAGAGACACTCTGCCCGATGCCATGGATCGTACCGAGAACACTCGGATGAGGCGAGCAGTTATTCAACAAGATGATACTCGCAGGTAACGTGAAAGTCCTCGCAGTGACTTGCACAAGCAAAACGAAGATAATCCCCGCCCAGATGAACGGCCCGGATGCGGCGTCAGGAGCTGCAGTAGAGGATGGGAGAACGGCAAGGTATGGCGCGAAGAAATAAGCGAAAGGAAAAAGAAGAAGGAAATATCTGAAGGAGCGGAGCGTGCCGAGTCGAGCATGAACTGGTGGGTAGAGGAAGATTTGGAGGATCATTCCGATTATGCCGAGGAATGAGGTTGCGACTCCGACGGTGGCGGCTGGCATGCCTAGACCGCCCGTAAAGGAGAAGGGGAGTGAGTTTGCCTGAGACTCTGATGCTAGGAATCTGGGGGTTGAGAGGAAGAGAGTCCAGATATTGGCAAAGGCACTGTTGGATATCAGCTCAAGTACAAGTGGAATGTCATGGGGTCCTTACCCCAACTGAAAATCGAAGAATGCCCCAGAGATGAGGGTGAATATCACGTTTCGGGTCCAAATTCGACTGAATGGGAGTCTTCGTGTTGCTTCCATCTTTGGCTTGGACTCTTTGAGTTGGAGGTCCTCCATGGCAGTTTCGGGTGCATCCCATGCGAGCAATTCAGAGTACCCCTCCGAGCTAGACTTGCCCCGGATGAGATCGAAGACGCGCGACTTCCAATGGAGGCCGATATCGAACTTTCCTCTTCTCTCCTTGAGTGTCTATGTCCCGTTAGCTACCAGGTTCCCAAAGTCAGGTATCCCAACCCACCTCTTCTAAGCCGAAGAAGACAATGTACGTCGTAATAGATAGGAACATGGCATTCAGAACGCTAGGCAAAGCGTATGGATAATCTGAGATCCAGCTAAAGCCAAAGCAGCCTTCTGGGCCGAAGACATCTGGCAGAGTGATTGCTGAGTTGGCAAGCAATCCGCCCATGACTGCTCAATTAGCTTTGATCTCTCCTTATTCGAATGTCAGAACCTACTTGGACCCAATATTCCTGCCACATTGAAGCTCATGGGTAAAATCAAGAAAGCTCGCGACTGGTACTTCTTCTCCTTCGTGATCTCCGCAATCATAGTCCGTCTGTCCTCCAGTCAGCAATATCCCAACTCTCGTTTACAGTCTCCTTACATGATCCCAACCGTCCCATTAATCCCTCCACCAAACACCCTCCAAAACGCGGCCCAGAAGAACGTCGTCGCAAACCCATACCCAATACAAGATATCGCAGTCCCACCAAGTCCAACCAGCAACACCATCTTCCTCCCACACCACTTCGCATCAGCAGCTTTTCCCCACAATATCGCGGTCAAAACCTGCGCCCCCGTGAAACAGCCTTGTAGTATTCCTGCTTGTGTCGAGACTGCCGCGTCAGATAGCGAGGTGTCGAAGCTCTTCAATTGGTAGAAGACGTATGCTTGCAGAGATGCGACTTGCAGGAAGTCCACAAGTCGACAGAGGAAGAGGATCGCGAGCTGGTCTTTTCGTGGGAGGGAGAGCCATGTTACTGGCCCGGATTTGGGCTTGGGCGCTTCGATGTCGTTCTCTTCGCTCTCGAAGGTGTCTGGGTTTGGAAGGACTTCATCGCCTGGAATCGTTGTTGAATGGCCCCTTTTCCTTGTGATATCCAGACGAGAATCGTTGCTCAATTTGTACAGTCGGCCGTCTTTCTCCATATTGTATAGCAGAAAAGGAAGAACAGTTGAAAGAAACGGAAACGGAACAATACAAAAGGAAAATCAAAAAGAGAAGGATTGAGTGACAGGAACATTCTGCTTCCCCCTCCTGGATATATCATGGCATGGATGGCAGCCATGGTCCAGTTTCCACTCTTTGCATCGGGGGATCGAAAGCTTGGAATTCCGTTATCCCTCCCCACCACTCCAGTGCTGCAGGGGCCCCATGGCAGGGAGCATGGCTGCACGTCCCATATTTTCATGCACATCTGAACGCGTGGCGTGGTTGGTGGCGTCTATGCTAGCTTCGCTCGTTATCTCTGGCTCTGGACCGCTTGTCTCCTCCCGCGTCCAGGGAGGGCGAGGGCTCAGGGCTCCTCATTCCGCGTCACGATATTCGCATCTCATTTTTGATATTTCTGGGTCTGTGGAGATGAAGACGCATCACTCACCAACGAATACTTTCATGATCTCCAAAGAGAGATGAAACTGAGTCGTCAGTATGCTCCAATTGCGATCGACGACCTGTCGGACGATCTTGAGCGGATCTCTCGAGCAGAGGAGAACCCCAGCCATGGCGTCGCTGTTGAGAAGCTCGTGGATTTGGGCCTTCCATTTGACTTTTTGCGTTTTGTTATTGCGTGATTGAAGCTCTTCTCTCCTCGTTCCTTTGTTTCATTTTCAGTCATGAGCGTCTTTTGCTTTTATACACTCTTTCTTTTCGTTCGCCATGTCCTTGCAGATCTAGAGGTCTACCACAACGACCCAGATTTCGAAGCCGGAAATTATGGACCCTATCCGGTGCAAACATACAACAGCACGGATATCGTCTCTCCGCACATGAACGTTCTGCAATGGAGTTCAGAATGCGACGATGGACTCTACACCTTCTTGACCCCAAGGGGTGGAGCAACACATGAAGCCAGCGCCATGATATTGGATAATAATGGCAACCTGGTGTGGAAACTTGAAGGCTACAACCAAATATATAACTTGCTAGTGCAGGAGTACAAAGGTGAACAGTACCTTACTTTCTGGGCTGGAAATGATGCAGTTGGAGGTCATGGAGCGGGCTTTTACTACATGGTAAGTCGTCCCAGATGTGGACGAACTTCGTCTGATTCTTGTAGCTGGATACCTCCTACACCCAAGTCATGAAGATAGGAGCCGCAGGTGGACTTGATGGCGACCTTCACGAATTTCGCATTACCGAACAGGGGACCGCGCTCTTCACTGTCTATGAAATCGTCCAGGTCGACCTGAGTACACTTGGGAAGTCCTCCTTCGGTCCAATCTGGGACTGCCTGGTCCAGGAAATCGACATCGTAACAGGAGAGCTACTTTTTCAGTGGCGAGCTGCCGACCATTTTGCCATCTCAGACACATACAAAGAGATCGGTGACCATGGCGAGCCTGGACGGGATTTCGACTGGTTCCATATGAACAGCATCGACAAAGATCCCAAGGGCAATTATCTCGTGTCGAGTCGATACCTTCATGCAATCACCTACATCAATGGCACAACCGGGGACATCATTTGGGTTCTCGGAGGCAAGAAGAACATGTTCGAAGACATGTCAAATGGTCATGCCACCGATTTCGCATACCAGCACGATGCTCGCTGGTCCGACAACTACACCACGATCACCCTCTTCAACAACGCCGTCGACGATGAGCACCCTCGCATTGCAGTCACCCGTGGACTCAGAATCAAAATCGATCAAGAACACATGACAGCAGAACTCGTCGCTGATTATGTCAACCCTCACAAAATCAGAGGCATCTCTCAGGGTTCCTTCCAGACTCTACCAAACGATAATGCTTTCATGGGCTACGGCAACACGGCTGCTTTCACCGAGTACTCGCACAATGGTACCGTTCTGTGTGACACTCACTACGGGCCGGAAAGCGCCTTCGGTGCAGGCCAAGTGCAGTCATACCGGATCTACAAATACGAATGGCATGGCTGGCCGACATCCGACCCAGATGTTGCTCTTGTACGCGATGGTTTTGAGAGATGGAACATCTTCGTCAGCTGGAATGGCGCTACTGAGGTTACCGAATGGATATTGCAAGGCTCTGAAAATCCCAATGTCAACGACGAGGACTGGAATGACCTAGCAAGACTCGAGAGGCTTGCATTTGAGACGCGGTTCGATCTTGGGGGCTCATATCAGAGGTACATGAGAGTGCTTGGTCTTGACTCCAGTGGGCGCGTGCTGGGAGTAAGCGAAGTATTGGACATCACACAAGAGGATGCAGGTCTCCCCTCATTTTCGATACTTATTCATGCTAATATCTTGCAGGCTTGGAGTCTAGCACCTCTTCGAATCCAGCAGAGCGAGACGGGTTGGCTCAACATTTTGATTGGGCTTTGTGGGCTGACAGGACTCGGCGTGGGATTCAGGGAGGCTTTGGCATCTTGGCGATCACGGAGGAAACCCATACGGCTAGGAACTGGCCAAGCGTAGGCATTATTTGCAGCAATATATTTTTACGTGACTCTCATTTTATCTCGAGCAAGCTTGTGAAGTGAAGCGTGAAGTGAACTCTCAGTCTTTACAGTACTTGTGATGTTCCAACCGCCCTGGGAGCAACCCGGTCAACATAAAGTTCTGACCCGACAACCTAATTCTTTCACAGAAGAAACTCGCGTCGAGAACCGACCCTGTCCGAACCACAAAAATTTCCAAAACGACCAAAAAAATGGTTGGCCAAATGAACGACGAGAAGTCTGAAGAGTGGGGTGCGATGTGCATAAAATTATGACGCGTACCTTCAATGACAAGCATTGGCAATTCCTCTTTCGCCGACGGCCGACGCCAAGAAGCTGCTGCATGGTGAGCAGCATACCGGATCAAGACCAAGACCAAGAGATGTTATTATCCGAACCAATCAAACATGCGAATGTACGGTCTTGTCATGTCTTGACTTTTTTGATTTTCAATTTCCCAAACTCCTCTCCACGATATCCTGTCCCAAAAATGTATGATACAAAGTGATAATGGCCGCATCCTAGCCAGCCGTCTAAATGTGATATGCACAAGAAACTCTCTCTCTACAGCCACGCCTCCCGAATGCATTTTGCAGAGCTTAGTACGAATCAAAAACGCTCATAGCCGCCACAGCACGGAAACAAGGAATGCACAAACGGCAACCAGCACGGCGATCTCCAAGAACTTGACGCCCACATTGAGCATCTGCATCCTGTTCCTCCTCCTCGACCGTGCCACGAAGTCTCTGTTGTCGTTGGTATTGGGGAACTTGCTTCCCATCGGGATCGGCTGCCCGAGGAACTTGCACAGCGGCTCCCACCCGTCCTGGACCTTGAACTCCAGCAGATTCTCCTTTGGCACCAGACTCCTGACCTCGTTGTAATGATTGATGAAGACCTCTTTCCCGCGGTGCTCGAAATCGCCCTTGAAGAAAGTATCGAAGAACTTCTTCAGCATCGGATAATACATGCTCGCCGCCCAGCTGAAATGCTGCAGGTATTTCAACTCTGGGTCTGAGACTCGCCAGAATACGGTCTTCATTGTGGACGCGTGCCAGGAATCGACGTCGCGGTTGGTGAGGATGACTTTGGCTTCTGGGTACGCCTCGATGAGCTCTTTTGCGAAAGCAACAGCGGGCCAATCGCACACTGCTTGGCAGTTTCCTAGTAGCTGGTCCCAGTCGGCGCGAGTGAAGGGCGCTCCGACTCCGTCATATTTCGCGGCAAGAGCGTCCATCCACATCAGGGCGTCTGGGGGGTTCTCGATCGAACAGTTCATCATGTGGTAGGTATCGACATATCCAAGTTGCTTCATCGCAGTGCGCATAGCTATGAGATGGATGTTAGGAGGCGGGGGACTGATAAGCGAGAATGAGAAGAAGAAGACTTACAAGCTGTTCCTGTGCGCCCAAGGCCGAGAATGAGAACTTTCATGGGGACTGTTCGGCGGCATTCTCGTCGATTGATGTCTGTGTCGCTGGTGAAAATGTCGGTGATGGGCCGAGGGGTATATTTAGCAGAAAACGCCATTGTAAAAATGCTTGAAATTGAAAGTGATAGCAGCGACTGGAAACTGAAAATGAATGACTGTGTGTACGTAGGAAAAAGCTGTGTGAGGAAGGAAGACAAAATGAGGGGGGGATCCTCATCTAGAAGTACATCGGAAAGAAATCAAGCTTTGCCTGTCCCCAACCGTCTTCTCGTCCCTGGTATATTGCCAAGACTCTCAGAGGGGAGATGATCTCCTATCTAGGCTGTTCATTGTGGGTGGTAGGGAGATGGGAGGGGAAAAACAGCCCACAGAATCTCCAGTGCTGGCGACGCTGTGGCTGAACCAAGAAGCTCTAGCATCAAGCATTAATTTTCAAACCCATTCCTGAAGATCAGGTCCACGAAGCAATGCGCCATCAGTTTGAGCAGACGCGACTTCAAGACGCGGAGAACAGAAAATAGTTGAGAAGTGGAGACGAAATAACATGCAGTTCTCGATAACAGGGTCGATGTGTACCTGTCAACAGGGGTCTCTGGCATATCTGATAAAAGGTTCCCACTTTCCCACCCAAGTGGAGCGGGATCTAATCGACGGGAAGTGTCAACCAGTTGCAGAGTTCTACGCGGCCAAGCCAGCACAGCCCCTTTTCATGAACTGCTCTTTGCATGCATGGAATTTCAGGGTGGAGATGATTTCGTACGTCGTTCCGTGGCCTCGGTTAGACATGTCGGGAGTTCCTTGTCATGACCTCCGATGTCTGGATGTGGTATTTCGAGATATCATCAAATTTGCATCGTCTGAAACATGAGGCGACGACGTACGAAAGCGACGCGAGTTGGGAATGAAGATCAAGTCATCCGATGGTTCGGTCCCAAAAACTCGGGACCGAGGTCCTGGCTCACCCGTGGTGTAGGTAAACCCTCGTACTTCTTCAACTGCGCTGTATCCATGAGCGCAATTGGTAGAATCGAGCTTATTACTTGACTACTGATATGGCAGATTCAAGATAATTCTGACAAAGTCTGGAGTATGATATGCGACTGGTGTCAGGGGCTCTTTCTGGGAAGAGTGCATTCGATCCCCAAGAGCTCAGCCCACAGTTGTTCTCATCATTATCACTGCTGCCCTTGAATCAACGTGACTTCGAATATATCATTACCTTATGAAGATCCGTTCTCATCTTTCCTTTCCTCTCTTACCACTTTCAGTCCCATTAATCCGATTCCCCACCATGACAAACGACAGCAAGAGCTCTTCCACTGCACCGCCATTATTGAATTTCAGCATCACTTCGTAGGACACCAGTCCTTCAGCCAAGTCACGATGATACCAGAGCATGTCTCGATCCAGCAAAAATAGCTGGACACATACATTGCGACGAGACTTGTGGTTGATCCAAACTTAACTATGTTGGACCTACAAAGCTACATTGCGCTGTAGAGACATGAGAGTATTTCAGAAGACGCCCAACCCGACCCGCCGCCTTAGATATCCGTAACAAACGAGACGCCCATTTCCTCCCATACCCATATACCAATTTTACAATCCAATTTTCAGCTCCTCTCCTGGAACACTTCGGAGCACAGTTCAGACCAAATCTTGGTTCAAATACAGGCTTAGTTCTTGTTTCCATCCTCAGGAATCAACTTGGACCAGTCCTTTCCAGCAATGATGAAAAGCTGGCTGACGATGCACATGGTGAACAGGAACGTAACTCCAATCTGCATGGCGATAACCTTAAGGTAGGTCTTGACGAGTCTGATGCGGGCAGCCCAGTCGAAGGTCTTCCATGCATCAAGCATGCCGATCATACCATTTCCACCAACGATCTCAGGAACGACCTTTCCACCAAAGCTTCGGTCGAATGGAACGATGGTCTCCTCGGTATCAACGAGAAGAGATGCTTGGACTCGGGTCAAAGTGACGTTGGCTGGGATGACAACCAAGAAGGTCAAGACCACGCCGAACAGGAGGATCGCGATTGCCTTGAAAGACATGGCGGTCTTCTCGCTGGGCTTCATGTCCACGATTTGCTGAGCATCCTTATCGACGAGACCTGCAAGAATGGTCATGTAGATCGGAATGTAAACGGCCACTTGTTCTGCGAGAGCAAAGATAGCAGTTGGGATCGCAACCTTCTTCCACATCTTCAGTGGTGCCAGACGGCGGAACCATGTCTTTGGGCTTGGTTGAGAGATGACAATGTGTGTCCAGGTAAGAGAAAGTTGTGCGCAGAGGATAAGAGCCACAATGTTTGCGAATCCTCTTGGGAGGAGGTTGATGATGGGCAGAACGGAAAGAATTCCTGCAATCCATTGTACGGCAAGTGTGTTGACAATGAAGATGCTCAAGCCACGGAATCGAGAACTGAATCCACCAAGATGTCTGACGGTTCGGCGGATACTCGAAGTGATAAGCTGTGGCTTCGAAGGCTGTTCTGGGTCTTTGTTGATGGTAGAGTCGGGATCTTCGGTTGGGAGGGGTTCGAAGGAGATGGTGTCTTGTGGCGATTCGATCATAACGAGCGTTGGTACCAGACGACCGAAAGTGTATTCAATCTGCAGAGAAACATTAGCAGAGTTCTCCAGCGGGGACCAGAGGACGTACCATAAACATGGCAAACAAGAAGGCAATAAAAGTCGAGATGAGCATGACAGCTCCCCATGTTGGGATCTTGATCTTGTCACCATGCTCAGCGTGAGCATCAAGCCCACGTCGGACGAGAGATCCTGCAACGTTCATTTTGATGTTTTGCTGAAGGAGCGACGATAAAGCTTGATGTTCGATACGTGTGATGTCTCCCAGAGTGTGGTGTTGTGGGAGGAGTGTTGTTTTGAAGGAGACAGAGATGGCGAGGTGGGCAGGCAGCCGTAGCCTTTTGAGGGGCGTCAGCGTCACAGCACCAGGCAGGGAGGCGCAGGCGGCGTGGTAAGATCGGAATGGGGTTTAGCGGCCAGGCTATACGATGCTTGTTTGCCAAGCGAGACTCTATTTCCGGATTGTCTACATAAAATATGAGGTCAAAAGTCGACGGGCGGCGTAGATATTGAATCATCCAGGACCGCCCAGACGAATCGATATGATCAATTCGCAAGACTTCGATATGCAACTACCGCATGGTGGTAGGCAGAATGTGTTTCCTCTTGCCCATCCAGTTTGGAGCAGTGGATGGATGCTGAAACGAGTGCTTATATCACGTGCTGTCAATTTTGCGCCTTGCCAGAGGAGTTTCTGGTGTCCAGGGGAGCTATTGTTCGAGGGTTGTGTGAGAGAAAGACTTACTGCTTAGGAGAACCGATAAATATGTCCTGCTGTGGGTGGCGAAATCCCGAATGCGATATGCCGAGTGGCATCGCTTACCAGCTTTGTCAATAAAGACAGGGCACGCTTCGACAAGTACAGGAATATAAAGCTGTTTACCTACTAAAGTCACACATGTATGCACATCAGTCCGATGAGAGTATGTGTTTTCGATTTATCTAGTGGAAGCTTTTAACATGCAACATCCGTTGCTTGTTCTGAATGTGCTCTTCACGAGACAATGATTATCTTGCTTGCGAATAGCTTCATCTACCTCAACGCTATCTGCCTCTCATATTCTTAACAAGCTACTGACGGTTCTTATGCCATGATTTAGCCCGAAGTAGTTGACCTGGCCAGAGTCTTTGACCGTGAGTATTTTACATTGCATTGAGGTATTTAGCTCACGCGGAAATCTTGTTGAATGATTTCCATTGAAGCAAATCTCACTTGTCAAATCGAACACTCATTGAAATTCCGATAGCGACTGTTCCTTGGCATTTTTTGGCATAGTATCTTACGATTCATATAACAAGGAATTAAAGCAAGTATTCGAATTCACTTTCCCTCAGCCTTCGGGAATCACCGTACCTTTCATTCATCTTATGGATTCACGTAGTCTCCTGCTTTTGGTCCGAGCCGTCTCTACAATATTTCTATAAATCCTCGAGCTGTTCTCCGTCCTATTACAAATCCCTGGACTGAAAGAACAGTTTTGGCCTTCGAGGACAACACACAGCCTGCTTCAAGACCAGACCCCCATGCCCTTCTTCAACACAATCGAATCTTTCAAACACGGCTACTCCATCTTACTACTCCCTCGTCTTCGCCCTGATTACCATTTTTCTTCTTGTAACTGGCACCTCTGGAAGCCCATCCCAAGGCTCCCGGATCGCTCAACGTGATAGCGCTGCGGAACAGTTGGATGCTGGCATTCCTGAAGGCTACTCGCTGGGAGTTATGCATAGTAGGTGCTCCTCCATCTCCCCCATACTCTTCATCCCATCAGAAACTCGAGGCTTTAAGCCGCCTCCGTTTCAAGCACACACCTCCGAGATCTCCAAATTCTCAAGGGACTTCTACTGATCACCACATTCTTTCGCAGTGACCGGAACCGTTGGCAATATGACTGTCGATCACGAAGGTACCGTCCAAGGGATATTCGCCCAAATTGCTGCTGACCACAAAGACTTCGCTATGCCCGTCGATGAAATTGGTCAGCTTGACCCCGATCGAACCTTAAGTCAAGAGCTAAGGTATACCTACACGTCCTTTGCTCTGCTTACCAGCTGTGAGCATACTGACAGTGAATCACAGAGCCGTTTCGATTGCATCCCCGTTGCAGGCCAACCTTGGGACAAGGCTCAAAAGCAGTACATCCAAGACGGCATCAAGTACTTGAACAAAGTTAAAGGATCGTGCGGTGCTCCTGTAAATAAATGCGTGCGTGTCAGCTGTTCTTGAAGAGCTGGCATTTACCTTTGCAATGATGTAGGTCTCATTCAGGGTATGAGTTGTATAGTAAGGCATTACTAAGACTTTCAGACCCCCAAAGAACTCAACCTCGCATGTAACCGCATCTCCGCTTTCGCACAGGACATGGTCAACAAATGTACTAGCTACAACTGGCTCAGAACATTCACCTCTGGAGGCTACACCAAATGGGTCACTAGAGGCCAGGAATCTGACACGGAAAATTGGAGTGTCTTTGTCCGCGATGACAGAACTTGCTAATCTGCGTACCTTGAAACTGGAAGGTCTTTCGCTGGTCGGATAGCGCCGCGTGCACTTCAGCTTGCGTTGTTTACTTTGAAAATCAACCATTTAGAATTTCACTTCAATGACTTTTCCATCTGTGAATCAACAAGAGAACCAGAGTTGATTCTTATCTCGTCACATCTACTTCCATTTCCTCGCCAATTATCATATGAAGCCATTTGTTCTGTGCACCAACATGTGCGGCCTCCCGTTCTAAACTTTAGTCCCCGTCACACAAGATGGACACTCTACTTTCGGGTCCTCAAATTCTTCTTTCTTCCCCTAAGGTAAGCTTCCAGTCATTCAATACGCTCATTTTCGAAACTAGCTGCGGTATTCAATTCTACACCAGTCACACCCTTAAGTCATAACGCACAAAGTCATTCATAGCCAGATTAACCAATCGCAAGCGGGAAGCATACCTTCATCTAACTTACTTGGCAAGTTCAAATTCATCCCCAAACGACACCAGAAATGCTGTTCCGATATAATGACCCCTTCATTCTCCTCTTCTCATCCGCCATGGCTGCCCCAGATTGCGCAGCAGGCTACTCAATCTGCTCTCCGCCTGGCGCAACCTCAACAAACACCCCAACAACTGGCACCCTCGACTTCCAACACCTCTTCACCAACATCATCCAATCATACCTCCCATCAAACAAACGATCCAACGACGCATCATCATCATCACCAGAACTCTTATCAGCATCAGCATCAGCACCAGCCTTTCTCTGCTGCAACGCCCTCCTCTCCTGCCTTCTAATGAGCACCACCAACATCCCATTCTGCTACGACAGATTCACCACAAACTACTTCCTCCCCGATGGCAGTTATGGCACGGTTGTAGGTGGCGCATATACATCTCGAAACGGCGATGTCGCGAATTTGGAAACGGGAGAATATACCTTGATCGATGGACAGAGGGGTAATATCTACCCCAGCGAGGTTGAGAAACCAGATATCGCGACACTACCGATACCGAGTCAATTCACTGGTCCGGGAATCGGATCCGCGGTACCTGCGAGTTCGTTAGGGAGAGAGATAACTGTCACGTATACGACGACATTGTCAGGAACGACGAGACTAGGCACTACGCTTGAGCCAGAGACGGCTTTCCCGCTCGTGCTAGAGACGATTCTGTTACCGACTTTGGTATCTGGATCGACTGTTGCGGTTACTTCGATCTCGACTTTGACTGTACCTGTTGTGATTCCAGGGACGACCATTGCTGGAACCACGATTGGTGGGATGGCTACTACGGTTACTACGACGGAGGGAGCGAGAGCTGCGGGCGGGACTATGGGTAGGAAGATTCAGGCGGAGAGGATGGTACCGAGGGGATGGGCTCTTGTATTAGTCGGTATGGTTATGTTATGATGACGGTATGGGTAGCTGACAGGACAATAAGATGAGGATACAAGGCACCTATAAGATCTATCAAATTAAGAAGTTAGTCTTCCTCCGAAACAAGTAGAAGAATTCGTTTCTGGGAGATTCATGACATAACGTTCTTGAATTTCCATAACTCCCCAGCTTGACCTTATCGTTCGCGACCCCCAAGGCATTGTAATGATTACTAGATTTTGAATAGGTCTTAATTGCGCGCATGGTCTAGTTACCGATATTGTTGATGATGAACATGGTTGAGCTTCAGAAAGGGATTTGTTGACATTGGTAAGCGAGACCTCAGAATCTGCAATAACGGTGTGTATGTCTACTTCTAAGATTAAGATTAACTTTCGATGCAGAAATACCCATCTTGAGGTTCTAAGCTATATTCAAACCATTGTGTATATTGATCTTTTATAAGAATAGCAGCAAAAGAAGCTACAGTAAATGGAAACCCATAGCTAACACATCACGTGAACAGACCATGATTTTAAAACACTTTATATTGACTTCATTACTCAAGAAAATTCATGACTACGCTATATAATCCTCCTCAACAACCATAAAGTATCTTAATCTCCTTCTCATATAAAGCCGTCGTAGCAGCCCTAACAATCGTCCCCTTCGCAGCCCTAACAAAAGGTCTCCCCGCTTCAGCAAAAACCAACATTTCCCTCTGAATCCTAGCATGTTCGGGTAACCCCTTATTCACTTCCTCAACAGCCTCCCACACGCTCCCGAAGACCTCCTCCCTCACCCCCTTCGCCTCAATCAAGAGTCCACATCTCATTCTGCCCTGTCCGAAGACTACCGATCCGTGAAGCAAAGGATGGGATTGCAAAGCTACCTCGAGATGTAAAGCGTTGACTTTCAACGCATTATTCAAAACTAGTATATCATCTACTCTCCCTTCGAACTTCCACAGGTTCTCAAAACCTGGGTCTTCGCATCTGCGGAAGAGATCGCGTGTTCGCCATATTTTCTTCTCGGGGAAGATCTCGAAGACGGGACGGGACCAGGCTGAGTCGGGATCAGTGTGGGTTGTGTTGTGGATGGTGAGTTCGTGGAGGTTGGTATTTGCTACGCGCTCGAAGGTTGGGGAGAGGGAGGGGGAGGGGTGGAATTCCATGTATGACCAGTGGGTTTTGGGGACTATGAGCATGGGGAACCAAGCTGCTTCTGTGGAGCCGTAGAATTGCCAGAGGTGGACGTGAGGGAGGTGAGTGGTGATCCAGGTTCCTGTCGAGGGAGCGAGGGGACCTATGGTGCTACATTAGCAAAAATGATATTGAATACTGAGGTGAAATGCGTTGAGGAAGTGTGCTAGATATCTAAAGGAAGAGAAGGGCTGGACAGGGATGGCTTACCACCAAACCAGCAAATGTTCTCAAGTTGTTTAAAATGACCTTTTAACTCTTCACCGTGCTCAGCGAAGATTGAATCAACGATATGAGGTGCTGCGACGATACTCTTCAGCTCAAAGCTTCTCAAGATATCGCAAGCAAGTTGCGGCGTAGAAGGGAGTGTTGGTGGTGCAATCGTCACAGTCAAGCCCCCGAAAATAGCTCTATATCCCACCACGAGACCGCTCAAGTGAAAGAATGGCGGGCCGTTGTACATCGGTCCTGGCAGAGTGCCGGTGTGTGCAAGTATCCTTCCTTCAACCAGTGGCGTCAAATGTTCCGAGTCGGCACGTTTGATGTAGGCGTGGTTGATGTAAATTGGCTTTGGACATCCCGTCGATCCTGAGGTGTGTAAGATCAAGACGTTATCATGCTTGGCCTCCTCATATGCTTTTGAGTATGGGTAGTGTTCTGCTTTCTCGGCAATCATCATCTCCAAGCTTGGGATGCTGTGGATCTTGATGTGTGGACGCTGACTCTGCAGCATCTGGACGTGGGATTCGATCGGAGTAGCGACCCCTGAGTACAAAACAGTCTGGCAGCTCGTGGCTTGAAGGAGGGAGAGTGTGTTTGATGGCGCATTGCGTGGACTGGGGAGCAACAAGCAGTGCCCGGTCTTGATGGCTGCCACTTCCATGACCCAGTAGCGGAAGTCTTGAAGTCCAATGAAGGCGATAGTTTGGTCTGAACTCGCTCCGAGAAGGTTGTCCAGCCACTGGGAAACGTAGTTGACGGCATTGGCTAATTGGACGACGCTGAGGGTTGTGGAGCTGTAAGGGATGGCAGAGTCCACGTTGGATTTAGCTGTGATTCCAACAATGTAATCAGGATCTCTGGCGGCAAAGTCGTCGAGGACATGTGGAAGCAGTCGAGGTTTCTCCGATGCTTTCGGCCCTTGGAAGGTAACAGGTACCTCGTCCGTGCAAACTATTGAGCCCATGATTTTTATAGATATATAGAAAGTGTTGATTCGAAAGATGATTGTGTAAAATTCGGCTCAGGGAGGATGAGACTGAAGCAAGTTCGATTTGCCAAAAAGTGATCGGTTTATATACCATTTTCACGGCAAACACAGATAGCTCGTCGTCGCAATTGTACTCAATTGATTGGCGGTTACAACCATCAAATCGTGCAAGGACAAGGAGCCTCTTCGTCTCCGGGCAGCATATGATGCTGACAGCTGAAGAAACTACGGCGTGGCCGTGGCCGGGGCAATGCGCTGCTATCCTCATCTTCTCTTAGGATTTCGGAAGCAGTGCCATATCCCGAGTCATGCCGATTATGCGAAGTGGCAGGTGTACATAGATTGTCCCCTCAGATATTAGAGTCGGCGCTAAATCTCGCAAATGAAGTTGTTAAGAGTAGTTGAAGCATTTGAGAAATGGGTTCGGAGATAGCCGTCTTGCTTTTGCTGCCAATCTGTACTATATCTCGCCGACGAAGTTGCAGGGACCTGGTACAACGTTTCCCTGCTCGAGTACCTTGCTTGATATCTCCCTTATAAGGCTGACTGTTGTATTGACCAGAATAGGGCTGATACGTTAACCTTATTCACAAGCATGCCAAGTAACTCTACGGAGACTCGGTTTGATTGCTTGGCCACGAGAAACACGGCCGAAATAGGATGCTCCGTGGCCCGATGCGGCAACGCTAAAACTCGTATCTTCATCATTCCTGGGCGCGCAAGCCACCGCTTTACAACCGTCAGCATTTTTACCCAAGAGCTCACTCTTTCAAGGAGCATACTGGAATAAGAGGGGTCAAATATCCTCTCTAGAACTGCATTTGTACAAATTGTGTCAGCATGAAATTGGCAGGAAGCTGAGTATCTGCGTAGGGTGGGACCACGGAGTCAGAATCCTGGACGAATGACCCGCATGACTGAGAGATATTAGGAAATTCTCTGAGACTTCTACAAGCCACGGCGTTTCTGTGCTTACTCTCTTCCCTTGGAGATGGCATGTTACTCTATTCCCCGGGAGAGGGCATGGAGATACGTGACGGAGAGAGTCCGAATAGGACTTAGAAGAAAGTACCTCGAATTGAAAGGATACCTATAAAGCAGCCGCTTCAGTGACTTGATCTTTCGTACTCTTCATCCTCTTCTCACTACCTTCGTTTCCAAGAAAAGAAATCTACCTGGTGCCACATCTTTCTCTCGATCAAGTCCAGAATTGTGTGCACGAAGATGAAGGTTACCTCTATCTTGTGGCTGGCTATGGCCATTCCACAAGCTTTAGCTGTCCCGGAACCAGTTCTGAGGAGCCTCTACTCGGTAGATCGGCCTCGCCCCAAACAACGACTTGGGGAGGACCCGATGAAGAATTCAGCCTTTTCACGAAAGACATCACCAAGCAAGGATGGAGGCACCGAAGTGTTCAAGACGATGAAGCCTCTCAAGGGCTCTGGCGGACTCTCACAGCGCCCTCGCCCTGGTGACTCTATGACGGATGTTAGCCTCAAGGACAAGATTGTGCTCGCGTGGCGAGAAGGTAAGTGCTCTTGTCTGGCTCAGTCGGACAGCTATGCGTCTATTCGCGTGATCATGGACTCAGTAACTAACCACTTCATTTAGAGGAGACCGGCGTCGATGCAGAACTCTCGGCAAGCTGGGAGAACATGTCTAACGTCAAGGTCATCAACATGGAAGATTTTATCGACACAGTGGGTAATGTCGATTGCACCGCGCCACATATGTACCTCGACTTTTCCGATTCGAGTGTCTATAGTGCTGCTAAGCAAGAGTGGCAATGGGTGAACAACAACAACCAAAACAACATTGTGATCTTCGCCAACCATCCGAAATGCACCGATGATGGCTCCCGTGAACCATACATTGTTACCAGTACGCAGTTTAACGATACCTTGACCCGAGTGGACTTTACTGTTGAGAAGACCGCCAGCTACGACGATGTTCTCAATGACGCTGAACTCGGCTATCACACCTGGTACGAGCCTGATGAGGCTCTTCTCGCCGCAGTGTGGAATCAGACTGCAGAGGATGTCAAGGAGACACATGTCGCTTTCGAGAAGAGGGGAGTAGTGGAGAGGGCTCTTGCAAACGAGACCTTGCCAGCACTCGCAAAAACCAAGCGGGATGGAGTTAGCATCAGCGTGAACCAGCGATTCGACGACCGTGACATCTTCAGGAAGGAGTTTGCAGAAGAAGGCCTCTCCGGAAGTATCGCTCTCGTCTGTAAGACTTGTGCAACCCGAGGTCGCATCCGCATTCAAGGCACGATACAATGGTCGGGTTTCTGGCCAGCCGCCGCATATGTCGACTTCATTGCCACGGACGTCCAGTCCGAGTTTCTCCTGCAGCTTTTGTTGAACGTCAAATTCGACCAGGCCGATCAAGTCCCTCTGTATCAACTCGGTGCAAGTGTCGAGGTCAAGAACCTTTTCTCGGCCAGTCTCTTGCTCGGAATCGGCGTTGGATATGAATGGTCGATCGAGGCGGAGGGATCCGTTGAGTTTGGCACGCGGGGGAAGATGCGAGACGGAGTCCAGAGGACATGCTTCTTTGGCTGCAGCAATTCCAAGTCAGGGTGTGTAGCAACTCAACTCCTTCCTTCCCTCCCTCCTTCCTTCCTCCCTCC
>JAFJYH010000465.1:0-27930 GCA_017365405.1 Cadophora malorum | reverse complement strand
CGTGCTGAAGTATACTGATCTCTAGGTATGCATGACATGAGCTGCGCACTCTGACAAGCCTGGAGCACGAAGCGCTAGCGGCCGCTTGCAAGGGGGGGTGCAGTTACTTTTTGCACCCTACTGTACCACCCAACCACCGCTCTTAGACCTCTCCAGCCTCACTTCACGAACGTCTGAAGCCCAATCAATTCTTTTCACGAAGCCTCGGCAATTGAAAAGCAACTTAACCGAATCCACCCCACCATAAGCTACCGTGAAAGTGTCGATCACGATGTCTATCAGTTCAGCCTGACTGACTGACCCGACTTTAGGTTCAAGGCGGCGCGAATACTTCAACGGCGAGGTCGCAGAGCCGAGCCATGATACCCTTCTTCTTCTCTACTAGCTGAGACGAAGTCGATAGCGCAGGAGTTTCTGTATCTTGATTTTCCGTGCTGTTGATATTCCGCTGTCTTTCTGAGGGACGGAACTCTGAAGCGAGGGGTTCAGCGACGTTCTTGCTGGCTGCATGACTTAAACTTTCTTCGATGCAACTCATCCTATCGGCTGCGTGCCTTCTGGTTCATAAGAAGTATGCTTGTGTAGCTGCATATGACGAGAAGCTTCCTGGCTCGGCGAATGCAACCGGGAAGTTTAGTGGCATAGACCTCTCGCTACACTGAATGTTGAAAATCTGGCCCAGGACGGAGTCACATCGGCGCGAGTCGAGTGGATATCATTGGGACAAATCTTCTGAGAAGGAGAAGGACTTCACGCTTCAAAATTTTCATAATGTCCTGTAAGAATGATATGTCAATCCACGATACGCCCGTCCTTGACGAGATTCTTGCAGAGCGGCCAACCGTGGCAAGGGAGAACGCTTCTCTTGAGCACCGAATCTAGATTCCAAATACTACAGGTCTTTCCCTTGGTCCAGTAGGTATCAACAACAATCATTATGATGAGTCTGCATGATGTGAGATTCATTTTCGCATCCCTTGTCTGCCGGTCGTCTGTACCAGCCAGTTGCATTGCACGAAGGCTTTCTTTTCCCTTTCGTTTCGGTCTCGCTAAGCAGCCAGCCAGCGATTCTTTGGTGTGTTGATACTCAATGTTTTCACCAATGGGAATAGTCTAATAATTCCGATGGCATGAGTGTTAAAATTGTTTTGGGCACTTTCTAGTTGAGATGTACTGGTGAGTTTTCTCGACATATGACAGCACTGTTCTCCAACCCTCATCGCAGTCGCATTTAATGCTCTCTGTAAAACTTCCAAGAAGTCTCAAAATCTTCATCCAAATCCTGCCTTCGAATCAATGCCCTCAGCATCTCAATCGGCATCTCATTCTCCCTCATCACCCTATCATGAAACTGTTTCTCCGTCAGTGCTCCACTACCAACGACCTCCTCCCTCAGCGAGTACAACTGCAGCGCACCCAACATATACCCCGCCTGATACAACGGCGTATAATCGCCATTAAAGCTTCTCCTGACCTCACCCTCCGCATTCTCCCTCTCATGCCCCACCATGTCCACCAACATATCAATACACTCCTGCGGTATCATCAAACCCAAATGGAACTTCACCGAGAAAATAATCCTTGCACAACGATGCATACGCCAAAATAACATACCAATCCTATTCTCAGCCGTTTTCGGAAACTTCTTATCCCACAATATCATCTCCCAGTACAGCGCCCACCCCTCCATCCAAAACGCCGTATCGAACATCTGGCGATACGCTTTATACCTCGCAATCATATGGAATTGTAAATGATGCCCGGGAATCATCTCATGGAAGACCGTCGAGCGCGAGAAATGTATATTATTCCCCCTCATACTCATCATCTTCTCTTCGTGGCCCATGGAATCATCAGGGTACGAAACAATGATATCGTCGCCGCCGAGGAAGAACGGATTGACTTTCTGATCCTGCGGACTCATCATGAACATCCGCCAGCTCTCCTCCGCTACCCTCGGCACCGTAACAAGGTCGTTCTTCTTGACGTAGTCGATCGCTTCTTCGGCGAGGAAACGGACGAGTTGTGTTTGCTCGCCTGGTGGTACATACAGTGTCTTGACGTATTCGAGAGCATCTTTCCAGTCGTCGTAGCCGAGTTCTGAAGCAGCTTTCTTCATTTCCTTTAAGCACCATGTGTATTCTTTCACGCCAATACTGATCACTTCTTCGGGACTGTATGGAATCATCTCAGCCTTGAGATCAGCCAGGAGTCCAGCGCGTCCAATTGGCTCTCCAACAATGGCATCGGTATCTCCAGGCTTGATACCGACAATCACCTCCCTAATAGACTTCGCGTACTCATCCATCGCCTCGTAAAGTCTTCCATACGGCTCTTTTACCCACCACGTGAACAGTGGATCATACCCCTTATAGAACCCAAACCATTGTTTCAGATGTTCTCTTAACTTCTGAATCGTATTCACAGCACGATACGCACTTGATTTCGAAATCTCACCACTTTCCTCACTCGTACGCCCACTTTTGAACTTCCCACCAAGCACCTCCCCTCTCATCCTCTCAACTTCTTTCCCAGCACCAAAAACAATCTTCGCAACTCCCTCCCCCTCAACCCTCTTCACAGCCTGTCTCTCCTCACACAATCCTACCAAAGCTTCCGCCCAGCTACCCAACAGCGGCTTCATCCCCTCATCCCTCTCCTTCTCAAAGTCCAATTGCCTCAACCCTTTTTGTAGATAATTTTTCAAAAGTAGAGAATCAACTTTACTCTGCTGATCGAAATTCTTGAAATTTGATTTTGAAAGTAGGGAGAGTTCGGTGGTGTAGTATTCGTACAGGCGTTCGTAACGGAGAGGTGACATTGAGATGCTGTGGAATTGAGTTAGGTCGGCGAGGTCGGCGCGGATGCGTGTTATGCGCTGCGGCATCGCTTCATCCTCCTCTTCATCTTCGTGTGGTTCATTTTGTCTTGACGGTGAAGACCCAGTGATGGAAACTTCGGGATTGAGATGAGCACTCTCGAGATCCTTTCGGATTGTCTCGAGTTTCTGCTTTTGGCGCATGTTGAGTTGATAAAGAGCTACAGCGCAGAGAACAATGTAATGATATTATCAGACCAGAATTTCCAACTTCCAATCAGCAACTTATATCTGGAGAGCTTGAATGAAAGTCACGATTCAGGCACAGACATCGACACAGACTACCAAACTGAACCCTGTAGGCAAGTAGCTAGCACCAAATATCACAGTCCACTCGGCACCTCACCGTCGATGGCTCATACAGAAGAATGTATTCAAGAGTGGGACTTCGAATTCAAGCATACAGATAACGTAGATACGTCGTCAATCAGATGCTGAGCGAAGCCTCATGCGGCAGGTCGTAGTGTATTGCGGGGTGCCGTTGCCCGTGGGCGACGGGGATGTAATCCCTTGAATTTAGATTGGCCTCTGATTCGTTCGCTAATTTACTTTTCCCCCCTTTCCCTATCGCCCCGCTATGTTTTCCATCAAGCTTCGAAGCCACGAAGGCTTATCAGGAAACCGACTCCACAGCTCCAACATTGTTCGCGAGCGCGCTGTATCAATTGAATGGCCCAGGATAAATCTTCTCCTCGAATGTGATTTCGATTTGAAGCCATGGAGACAGAGCAAATGTCGACTGCTTGGGTCCGGCGGCTACATCGCTAGGATCGGAGCGGTCAGCAGGGCGGCAGGTAGGTAGGCAAGGAAAATGATGGTCGGGCTCGCGGGATTCGGTATATCTGAATGTCGATATCTACGTACCTACATGCAGGTATGCAGTACCACGTTACCTTCCTTGTCCATGGGATCCCACTTTCCTGATAGCGAGGCATGGGACTTCGGAGCTGCCACAGATGGCGAGGTCCTCGTAAAGCAGTTCATCATCCTCAACTTCTCCCTTGCTCGTGCTGCTGCTCTCACCTCTCATCCATTGCTCATTTTCGAGGCACGACCAACAAGATGCGGCGATTCCGAGCACCTTGGGCATCGTCCCCAAACGATCCTGCCAACGACCCAATTGAAGTGCTCTCTAGCAGCTCTCAAACCAGCGCGCAAGATGAGAAACATACCTCCAAGAATACCAATGAAAAGAAGACTTCTTCCATGAAATCTTCCTCGGATGCCGTATCCCCAGCAGACGACCTCCCCGCGTTTCAGTCCTCCCATCAATGGGATCCCAACCTCCCTCAATCGACACTCGACGCTCTCAACTCAGCAGCCAAAACACACGACGCAGAGAAGATTCATGAAGTCGAAGTGACATTCGCAGAGGACTCGCCGTATGAAGAGGTCAGAGCTGCGGTAAGAACGACGGATGGTGGGGAGGTTGCGAATACGGTGAGGGCGTGGGTGTTGGGCATGATCTTTGTAACGTTGGGAAGTGGGCTGAATATGTTCTTGAGCATGAGGTTCATACTCCTTGTATAATGAGGGATAACAAATGAGCTAATACAATGCAGGAATCCGGCTATCAACTTCCCATCGATTGTGGTGCAATTGTGAGTCTGTTTGTGTAAAGTGTCGCATCGAAGGCTGACATTGCGAACAGACTCGTCTATCCTATCGGCTGCCTCTGGGCTCGTGTTGTCCCTATGAAAGTATTTCATACTTTTGGGATACAGTGGACTTTTAACACAGGGCCCTTCACCATCAAGGAGCATGTTGTAATAACTGTAAGAGACCCCTGCCGCGGTCCCGCCTGTCGAAATGACTGACCATTTATGTAGCTTATGTCCAAGTACGTAATATTATCCAAAGCTCGGAATCATGATCAAAGCCTAACAAGTCGTGCTTACGTAGTGTATCAATTGGCTATGCATACGCAACAGATGCTCTTCTCGCCCTTGCAGCTAAGCGTAAGTTACACTTGCCATGGCAAAGACAACCGCTAAAATGTTTCCAGCACTGTACAACATCGATATGGGCTGGGGCTTCCAGCTCCTCTTCACGCTCAGCAGTCAGTTGATTGGGATATCTCTTGCTGGCCTCTTTCGCCGCTTCTTGATCTGGTAAATGTCACCGTCTCGAGGTGTTCCATTCTCATTATGTTCCATTCTTTTTATGTTCCTTGCTTACACTGCTCTTCAGGCCTTCCGCAATGCTATGGCCAGGACAATTTTCAAACACCTCTCTATTTTACGCTCTTCACGACAAGAGCAAACCTGATGAGTCACAGACCAATGGCTGGAGAATCTCGAGATATCGCTTTTTCTTGTATGTCACCATCGGCGCGTTTGTGTGGTATTGGGTGCCTGGGGTCCTGTGGCAGGGCTTGTCGGTCTTTGCGTTCATCACTTGTAAGTCGCCGCTAGTACGTTCTCAGAAACCCTCAAATTGCTAAATCATGACGAAGGGATTAAACCAAATAATGTGGTACTCAATCAGCTATTCGGTGGCTTCACAGGTCTTTCATTGATCCCAATCACATTCGACTGGACGTAAGTGCCCCTTCCTCCGCAAAGCACCACCCAACATTGGCTCACCACTCCTCTACTCCATAGCTACGTATCTGCCTACTTGCTTGATCCTCTTCTCGCGCCCGTCCACGCCCTCTTCAATACCCTTGTTGGCCTCATAATCTTCGTCATAATCTCCGCAATCGGCATATCCTACACCGGCGCCTTCTACTCTGACTACCTCCCTATGTCCACATCCTCCACGTACGACAACACACAATCAGCCTATAACGTATCACGCATCTTAACCCACGACTATAAATTCAATCTCACAGCCTATAAAGCATACAGCCCCATGTTTCTGGCCCCAACATTCGCTCTGAACTATGGTTTGAGCTTTGCGGCGCTGATGGCAGCGATCGTACACACAGCCATGTTTCACGGGAAGGAGATCTGGTATCGGTTCAGAGCTGCGAGAAACCAGGAACCGGATGTCCATATGCGACTCATGAAGAAATATAATGAAGCGCCAGACTGGTGGTATGGTGCGCTGTTTGTGATTGCGATGGCTCTGGGACTAGCGACAGTGTTGGGCTTTGATTCGCAGCTGCCTTGTGAGTCTTCTCTCTGAGCCAATCCTTCCTCCTCGACCCCCTTTCTGGACTGAATTAATGCGGTAATCTAGGGTGGGGTTTCTTTGTATCCAATATTGTCGCCTTGGCTTTCATCGTAAGTGACAAGTAGAGCGCATGCAAATGTTTTGGACAATATCGCTAAGTCGTCTGTAGATTCCAACATGCATGATCCTTGCCACAACAAACATCATGCTGTCACTCAACGTCCTGTCACCATTCCTAGCTGGCTTCATGATTCCAGGAAAGCCTGTAGGTATTGCACACCCTTCAGATCTGTCGATGCTAATTGTGCCAAGATCGGCGTAATGCTTTTCAAAGTGTACAGCACTATCACTCTCGGCCAAGCGTAAGCCCCCCTTCCTCTCTTCAAACATACGAATATAAACTGACAAACAACAGTCAGACCTACAGTGGCGATCTCAAAGTCAGCAATTTCCCTGATGACATTATGTCGAATTTGACTGACCTGCCCAGCTCGCGCATTACATGAAAATTCCTCCCAAGACAGTCTTCTCCTGCCAAATCGTCGCTTCGATATGGGCTTGTTTCGTACAAATTGCTGTCATGAACTGGACATTGGGCGCTATTGATGGCGTTTGCTCCCCGTGAGATACCACTCAATTCCCCCGCTTCTCTCTTGCAAGCTTCAGAGCTCCGCACTAAATGGTCTCAGGACGCAAGCAGCGCATTTCACTTGTCCCAACGGAAAGACTTTCTTCTCGTCTAGTATTGTCTGGGGTAAGTAAATTTCCCTCAGAGAAGGTTTCACATGCACAATGAACCTGTTGATGCTAAATGATTACCAGGTGTCATCGGCCCACAGCGCATGTTCGGTCCCGGAAGTATTTATCATGCCATCCAGTGGTACTGGTTACTCGGCGCTCTCTTACCAGTCCTATTCTACGTTATCGTGCGATGCTTCCCACGCACGCCATTGAGAATGCTCAACGCACCTGTGATGTTGGGTGCCATGGCTTGGCTGCCTCCGTACGTCTCAATCCCGTTTCCCCTTCGCGCAAATCCAAAATTCTCGAGCACGAGGGTAGACTGACTCGATTCGAAAACAGTGCAACGCCACTCTCATTCTCCACTTGGGTGTTTTTCGGACTTCTCTTCAACTATAGCATCCGATCTCGCTTCCCAGGGTGGTGGCACACATACAACTACATCACAGCTGCCGCATTGGACTCCGGTCTCGTGATAGCGACGATTATCATCTTCTTCGCTATCACGCTGCCTGGTGTTGATATCCCACAGTGGTGGGGAAATGTGGATGTTTATAATACTGCTGTAAGTCGTTATCTTTCTTTTGGCGGATAGGATGTTGGAAGGGTGCCGAAAGAGAAGCATGGGACATCTAGAAACTGGGGAGGGACAGCCGGGTGCAGATGGGAAATTAGCGAAACTGATATCGTGCAATAGGATGCGTCTTACACCGCTATGCGCAAAATGGTCCCAGAAGGTGGCACTTTTGGACCTGCCACCTGGTGATTAAGAATCGACAGGTCGTACATTCGCCGCAGCGGGCCGAATGATCGTTCTTTGGGCAAAGCGCATGAGGTCAGGGACAAAATCAGGAGTCATCTCTATTCGAAGGGTCATTTAATCTAGAAGAATAACCCCCGCTCGCCCTTTGAAACTTACTAAGATGACATCGAAGGCGGACACTTAAGAGTGTTTGAGTGAGAGCAACGTTTCTGAGCGAAGAGATTAATCTGAACAGGGATTGACGCTTCCCCATCACATTGACCATGATTTCATTTCTACATTGACAGAACTCGAAAAAGCTGAAAATCAAGCTCTTCAAGACCAGTAGTACCACATTTCTTAGCTCATACCGTGAACTTGGTCTTATTCTCCTCTGCTGCATCCAGAGCCGCTTTCTTCACGGACTGCTCGCCCGCCTCATCGAAGATATCGAATCCCCACCTTGCCGGGAAGTTGAATCTCTTGTGTCTTTCCAAGGCAATCAATTCCTGCATCTGCTCCTCCGGGATGACAAAGTCCTGGAAGTTGCTCTCGATTCTCGACGGCGTTACGCTCTTCGGTAGAACAACATGACCTCTTTGCACACCCCAGCTCACCAGTACCTGACCGGGATCCTTCCCCAGCTTCTTCGCTACTTCGTGCACCTTCGCATCATCAACAGTCCGTAGCTCGCCTGTCTGGTTGTTTCCTAGAGGCGAGTACGCTGTGAGGATGATTCCGTTCTGTTTGCAAAAAGAAAAGAGCTCCGGCTGTTGCAGATATGGATGGATTTCGATTTGGTTGACTGCTGGTACAACAGTTGCTGTCGCTAAGAGAGACTTCAAGCGACGGATATTGAAGTTCGAGACGCCGATAGCACGAGTCTTTCCGGTTTTAAGGAGAGCTTCCATTGCTTTCCATGTCACTGACGCGTCGACGTCGTCAAGTTGGAACACGCCGTTGCCATCTAATGGGAAGAACTTATCTCCAGGCTTGAATGCACTGCAAGGAGTTTAGTATATACTTTGATACGAAATGATACGACGTAAACTTACCATGGCCAATGCATCAAGTACAAGTCTACATAGTCGACTCCGAGATCCGCAAGTGTCTTACCCAAAGCACTTTCCACATCCTCGGGTCTATGCTTCGTATTCCACAGCTTCCCCGTGATGAATATGTCCTCGCGTTTGACTCCGCTGTTCTTGATGCCGTTGCCGACTTCTTGCTCGTTTCTGTATATGGCAGCGCAGTCGACGTGGCGGTATCCTGTCCGAAGCGCAACCTCAACAGCTTTTTCAACCTCTTTGGGTGCAGCTTGCCATGTCCCGAATCCGACAGCTGGGATTTTCGCCGACGTGTTGAGTGTGAAACTGCGGTTAAGTGCCATTTTTGGGATAATTTGTACAATTTCGTGATTTTAATTTATCTCCAGCATAATCACACGGTGTGGTAGGGGAAGTTACTTCATATATTCAGCTAGTACAATAGTTTTCCTTTCTGATTTCGGTCCGAAAACACCTAATATTGATCCATCTTACACTGCAGGCTCCGCAAACTTCATGTTGATCGAAAGTGGGCGAAGAGTGCTAGTGATCCCTCAAAAAAGCTAGGCATGAAGTCGTTTCCGAGATGGTTTCCGACCAAAACTCATTTCCGACAACCCCGCACTTCCAAATTCCTCCACTGCAACACCACCGGCATCAAGGAAATATACAATTCCATCGTCCCATTTCCGTTTCCATTCTTACGACATCCAATTCCCGACTGTGTGCTTTAGCACAGTCGATCTGATAGTGGTCTCGCTTCCCCAGGATTTCATATTTCCTTTCCGAGCCTGCAGACCTGGGGTTCCCCACGGCCTCCGATAATCCCTCGCTCATAAGAGCATGATAGAAATGTCTGCAGCTTCCTCGCCTATTTCCGGAACGGGACAGGTTCGTGATAGCAGACAAGGGGAAGGACAAGATGCTAGAATCGCGAAGAAAGCACGAGTGTCCAAGCCAAGAAATTCAGAGCGCAAGAAAGTCAGCAGAGCCTGTGATGCGTGCAAAGAGTATGCCCGTGTTTGTTCATACCCTAAATCTCGTTCGTCTACTCGGTGGGATGGACTGGATATCCCAAGTAAGCAAGGGTAACATTGTCACAGGAAAAAGCTGCGATGTGCTGGCACGCAACCATGCCCCCGCTGTATTTCCAACAACCTTCGATGCCACTACAACGCTGAACATCGGAGAGGAAAGCCTGCACCTCCCCAGCCCGGCTCTCCTATCAACAGTCCAGAGCTGACCAGAACCACGGCAATCTCGACTCCAGACAGTCATGTACCAGATCAACTTCGAAACCTTGTTGAGAACGGGCCTGGAGACGGCGCGACGTTGCCGCCAAACCTTCCGCAGAGCTGGCAAGGAGTTGACGAGAATCGACTAGAGAACGATTACATTGGACCGACTTCCGGTATTGCATTCTTGGCCCGGTCACAGAAAAGGTTCCAGCAAGACTTTATCGAGTCCCGCTCGAACAATGCCGAACAGTCTTCACAGACTTCCATCTTCTCTTACGGCGATGGATGGATTCCAGAGCAACAAGCAGACTTTACATTTCCAAGTAGACATGAGGCGAAATACTTGCTACAGCAGTATTTTGATTTCGCTATGCCCACTTACAGATTTCTGCATCGAGAGACTGTTGAGTCATGGCTCGAGACTATACAAGGTACAGGCGACGTCGTTGACAGCGGGGTAGCTCCAGTCTCGAATGCCAAGAGAGCGTTGATAATATTGATGTTGGCCACTGCAAAGTTGTACAATGGCGAAGATCTGGAAGGAGATTTTCAAGACAGGTACTTCGTTCACCTCCACACCTTTCATAGTCGTAGCTCATATACCCGCAGCGGTACATATTATGCAGCTGCCGAACGACTTCTCGCTAACGAGACTGGAAAAGTGACGCTGGAAGCTGTACAAGCAAGACTCTCACAATGTATATACCTTCTAGCATCCTCCCGAGTCAATCACGCTTGGTATGTTTTTGGGACTACGGCGCAGTTGATCATCGCCCTTGGGCTTCACAGGCGCCAGGTGTATCAGCCGACCAATCCGAACCAATCGAGTATCCTTCTTGAATCTAGGAAGCGAATCTTCTGGTCGGCTTATACCCTTGATCGGTATTTGAGCGTGATGTTAGGACGTCCAAGAATCTTCAGAGATGAAGATATTGACCAGCCTCTGCCAGAACAATCTGACTTTAGTTCTGACTCCAGTCAAAGAAGTGGGGTTAGGTCCAAAACCATTCAATCTGTCGACGATGGTCCGATCTTTCATGCAAGGTCCGTCATGACCCCAGCTTATACAGTCGGGAAATCGAGCACATGGACTCAAGCACTGACTAATTTCACAGACTTGCAAAAGTCATCGGTGGAATATCCAATGATCTCTATCCGACCAATCGCACCGACGATGGTGCATGGCAACAGTCTGCTGAACGATGGACAGCTGAGCTGAAGGCGTGGAAAGAATCATTGCCAGCATTTCTCAATCCGTCGAAGGTCAACCCATCGATGCTAATCTCTATTTTTCAACGTCAAAGTACTGTTCTGAACCTGGCTTATGCCCACGCACTTATTCTCGCCAATCGCCCTGCACTATTGAGTAACTTTGCGGACTTGACCAAACGTACAGGTCTGCCAACAGAAGCTCCAAGTGATAGTCTCAAGGAGTGCGTTTCAGCAGCCATGATTGTCGTGGATGCAGTCACAGACTTGATTGAGGAGAAGAGGATGCGCCATTCCTTCTGGTTCACCCATTACATTTCTTTCTGTGCCATTTCTGCACTCTATGTATACACAATACAAAATTGTTTACATCATAGGCAACAAGGTTCTGCTAGCCCTCATGGTATACTTACTTTTGAATCAGCGAAGAAGTGCCAGCAGAGCATTGAAGAGACAACAACAAAGACTTCTCCATTCAGGAAGTACAACATCATTCTTGACGAGCTCAAGAAAGAGGTTTTGCAGCATCTCGGCCCTCAACATGCTGAAACTGCAACACGCCAGTCTTCTTTTCAGCTGCGTACGGAGGATGGCCGGCCCATGGAGTCTATAGATCAATCATTGTCTCTCGGTCCAGTTGAGAGGATGGTGCCCACAGGCAATCTTGCATTAGATTCTACCCAATTTTCGTCAATTGCAGAAGGGTTTGCCAGCGGCGGTTCGCAACATCTGGGTCTCAACCTTCTGCAGTCCCAATATTATGATGCTAATCAGGTAGCAATAAGTGGGGATCAACCTTACGTTGCTTCGTTGGCAAATAATTATTTTCCTGGGGTTCATGATTCCATGATGGGGTGGTCTGAATTTGACTCTTGTGTAAGTGAATAAGTCAGCCCAGCTTTGGGTACTATTTGTCTAGGAAGCGCTGACTTTCTCGTCAAGGCACTTACCTGGCCTGATGCATACGGAACTCTGGATCAGGGATATGAGTTATAGCCCATCCGTGTTTTCCCACCACCGCCACCTGTCTTCGGACAACACATCTCCGAGTGATGTCCCAGGTTTCCGAGACAAGGGAGCTCCGGAAATGCGCCATGCCCCGCGTTCTCCCCACCCACCTGTTAGCAGAACAACTAATCCCCGTCTTCCGACTTCGAAGATCTCGTAAGGTACGCAGTTGTCTGGCTGGATCTATCGTTCAGCCGGTCCATGCTTTGAAGATGGCTTAGTTTCGAGGTATATATCCACAAGGAGCTCGAGCACTGAGCAAATTCAGTCGAGCCGCATCTCTCTTCCATATTCAACAGCCTGCACGGCCGATACGCAATGGCACCATCAGCTACATCTTCACTCCTACCTCTTGCCCTACCGACCAACAAGAAGGAAGTCGGCAATCCTGAGACGACTATTACGACTCAAGAGATCCTTCCTGCCCAGACCAATCCGCGGACCATTGATGAGTTGATACGAAATCGATCGGAGAACGCAGCAGAGGAATACATCCTGTCATATCCAGAAATGGGCACTGAATATGTTGACTACACATTCCACCAGATAGACGCTTTTGCATGTCGTGCTGCTCATTCATACGCATCCTTGATTCCACAAAGGACTTGCTCGTCTGAAACCGAGGTCGTTGTCGGTCTTTTGGGACCCTCCAATCTAGAGTACTTCATCAGCATTCTAGCATTGACCAAATTGGGACACACTGTATTGTTTCTTTCAACGAGGCTTTCGATCGCTGCTTACTCGTCGCTCCTTGAAGCCACTTCAGCTAAGCACATTCTCATTCACAAATCATTTCGGCAAGCTGCAGAGCAAGTACAGCAAGATCAGCCCACACTCCAAATTCACGAAATCTCCGATAGAAAAACCTTTGAGTTTTCAAATGGCGATATTATTGAGAACACGCGGTTTGATCAGAATTTCGACCTCGAAATCGAGTCAGGCAAGGTTTCATGGATCATTCACTCCAGCGGATCTACTGGATTACCGAAACCCATCTTTCAGACTCATCGGGCAGCTCTGAAAAACTATTCGTCGAACCTGAATCTTAAGGGGTTCATTACACTTCCCCTCTATCATGCCCACGGTATCAGCAGCGTCTTCAGAGCTATTCATTCTAGAAAGCAAATCTACATGTACAATGCCGACTTGCCACTCACTCAGCAGCACCTACTCAAAATTCTTCGCCGATATGATTTCCAGGTGTTTTATGGCGTCCCGTATGCTCTCAAGCTCCTTGGAGAAAGTGAAGAGGGGATCGCTGAATTAGCGAAGCTAGATGTGGTTATGTTTGGGGGATCTGCTTGCCCGGATTCGTTGGGCGACCGCCTGGTACAGAATGGTGTTAACCTCGTCAGTCATTACGGAACGTGAGTGCCCCAATGATCAATCCATGTCTTGCATTGTTCTAACAGCTTTCAAAGTACCGAGACTGGTCAGCTTATGACTTCTGCTCGGGATCTTCGGGACAAAGCTTGGGACTATGTCCGACTTCCGCCAGCTTTCAAGAATTTTGTCAAATTCGAACCAAAAGGTGCAGATGTGTACGAACTCGTGGCTCTCAACGGCTTGCCCTCTAAAGTTGCTTCAAATCGAGACGATGGGTCTTATGCCACCAAGGACCTCTTCACGCCACACCCGACAATTCCAGATGCATGGAAATATCTTGCCAGAGCAGACGATACAATCGTGCTGATGAATGGTGAAAAGGTCACCCCAATTGCTTTCGAGCAGTCGCTTCGGGATAGCAAATACATCTCCGAGGCGGTGGTATTCGGCAGCGGGAAGACTCGAATCGGGATGATAATCATACCCTCTCCCACAACAGATGGTATGTCTGGTAATGAGCTTGAGGGGCTCCTCATACCAGTAGTATCGAAAGCGAACGAACTGATGCCAGCTTACGCGCAATTGAGTCTGGACATGGTCAGGATACTGCCCAACGACACGGAGTATCCTCGAACAGACAAAGGAACTGTGATCCGGCCAGCGTTCTATCGGACTTTTGCAACACAAATAAAAAGTATCTACAGTGATGCAGAAGTATCCACCGGGGAACTTCGCTTGACTGAGGATGAATTGCGGGAATATTTGCGCAACGAGATGAGGAAGATGCTGCCTCCAACAGCAGTCAGCCTTCTCGAAGACACTACCGACTTCTTCTCTATTGGAGTTGATTCTTTGCAAGCGATTCAACTACGATCTGTGCTTGGCAAGAAAATTGATACCGGTGGGAAGAAGCTGGCGTCGAATATCATATTTGATTTTCCATCCATCAACCTCTTGGCCAACGAACTCCATCGACTCCGGACAGGAGGAGCATCCCATGCTTGCTCGACCACCTCACAAATGGAAGAACTGATCCGGAGATACTCGTCATTCGACAAACACGTCCCTGTAGAATGTACCAAGAATGGTCAATGTATCGTGAGTTGCATATTTTCCCTTTCAGTCGAGACTTTCTGACTCGCGTGATAGGTGCTCACCGGAGCTACAGGCTCTCTCGGTGCTCATCTTGCGTCACGACTTGCTCAAAACCCAGATGTGAGAAGAGTGTACTGTCTTGTCAGGGCTCAAAGATCTTCACAGGCACGTCTTCGGGTGGTTACCTCGCTCCGCGACCGTGGTCTTTACCATCTGCTTCCTCTCGATGCCCGGAACAAGTTAATAGCTTTACCAGCCAATTTTGGTCTGCAAGAGCTTGGTTTACAGTCCAAAGTTTACAGCGAATTATGTTCTGAGGTCACAGGTGTCATTCACTGTGCCTGGTCTGTGAACTTCAATCTTGCATTGAGCAGTTTTGAAGCAGATTGCATTGCTGGTGCACACAACTTGCTCGCCCTCTGCTTAAAAGCCAGACAGAGCGAGCCCGCCACTTTCAATTTCTGCTCTTCAGTAAGTGCAGTTGCCGCCACGAAAGGCGGGTTTGTGCCAGAAGCACTGCCAGAGTCGCTTGAATTCGCACAGAATATGGGATATGCTCAGTCGAAGCTCGTCACCGAGCACATGTGTATGTCAGCTGCAAAGGCTTATGGCATCAAAGCTCGAGTTCTCAGAGTCGGACAGGTAATCGCCGACACGACCCACGGAATCTGGAATGCTACTGAAGCTATACCTATGATGATCCAAGCTGGTTTGACTATCGGCTCGATTCCAAGACTTGACGAGTCACCACTCTGGCTTCCTGTGGATGTGGTCGCCTCTACAGTGTCCGATATCTTGTTGTCGTCCGCAGGTGCCGGCGTGATGAACGTGGTGAACCACCAATCCTTTCACTGGACACGCGATCTCCTCCCTGCTCTTCACCAGGCGGGTCTTGAATTTTCTGAGCCGAGTCAACAGGAATGGATTCAGAATCTCCGAAAGTCGAACCCAGATCCAGTCGCCAATCCTCCCATCAAGCTGCTAGATTTCTTTGCTAGCAAATACGACAACGATAGACCTAGGACGGGACTCGTGTATGATACCTCGTACGCGCGATTTCTATCTCCGTCGCTGGCAACCGCTCCAAAGCTGGACCAACAACTCGTCAACAAGTTTGTCAATAAATTCAGAGCCACAGCATGGTCTAATTCATCTTCTGAGAACTCCACCAAGACTGTCATCTTCATCGCTGGTCCTTGTGGCGCTGGCAAATCCACAGTTGCTGATGCCATCTCACAACGATTGAAAGTTCCATGGATAGAGGGTGATTCGATCCATTCTCAGACCTCTATTGCGAAAATGTCTTCCGGAACACCACTTTCTGATCAAGATCGATGGGAATGGCTCGAGACGCTAAAGGCTACTGCTATTCTTCGCATGCGTGCTGAAAACCATGACTGCATTATTGTGACATGTTCAGCCCTAAAGCAAAGCTACAGGGCCGAGTTGCGCAACAGTCGGGTATTCAGGGCGGTTTTCGTCACGCTGGAGGCAGCAAAGGAGATTTTGGTGAGAAGGGTACAGGAAAGGAAAGGGCACTTCATGGGCGGAAAGATGGTCGAGAGCCAGCTGGAGGTCTTGGAGGCGCCTGGGATCGAGGAGACGGATATGATACCTGTGGATGTTAGTGGCGATGAGGAGGGGGTTGTGGAAGAGGTTATGGGCATTTTGGGAACTGTACTTCGATAACCAGAAATTTCTTCATCTGGTTCAATGTATTTATGTCTTATGCGAAAAGGATTATGTACACATCATGTAACTCTCGTGGGGTTGTACTCAAAACAGACAATAGGTGGATATTTTCGAATCAATGCCTTCTGATTTCCGCTTCCTAACTTCTTGCGAGTCTGTCATAAACGACTACCTAGAATAGCATGCAACAGCTACACTATATCTCTTCACAAGATCAAATGTGCCGTAAACAGTATCTGAGCATCGCAAGTACCTCAGGCAAACAGAAGAAACGCCTGCCGAACTGGTTACGGCTCTGTCAAAGCCCCCCAAAGACATTCGCAAATCGGAAAACCATCATCTTCCGTTTGATGTCTAGATTATTGCTAGGATTGTTACGATTGCCGTCCGTGTCAACCGTTCGACGTAGCGTAGCAGCATCTCATTCAAACATACCGTTTCCGAGCTTAATCAAGTATTTCCGAGTCACCAAGCCCACCAAGCACATTTCCGATAACGATCCACCACTCCACCAGCCACCTCCCCGCACCAGCCCATGACTCGCCGTCTGGGGTCCCCAACATTTTTTGATCACTCCCTGGAGAATCACAAACTTCATTCGCTATCACCCCGCAGTCGAAGCTCGTGTTGTGGGCAGGTGCAGCTTCGACTTCGGAAACACATCGTGCTATCTCAGGAGATGGGTGTAATTGGGGACATGCTGTTCGATTGATATATAATTCTTTGTTCACCTGTGTGGATTTCGATGAGTCTTCTCTTTAGAGATAGTCTGGTATAAGATCGAGGAACCGAAAAGTTGAAAATACTTGTACCTCCACTTACCAGCACCAATTATCATCGACATCCAACTTCTCCCTCACTATCATGGCATATTCAGGTAAAGAAGCCGAGATGGCAACCATTGAGAATATTCATGATCACGATGATCGCAAAGAAGTTCCCATCATCTCCACTTTACCTCTTTCCCTCCAGGGCAAGACCCCAGAGGAGCTCGCTGCATTCAAGAAAGCAATGGTCAGGAAGATTGACATGCGGTTGATGCCTTTGTTGATCATCCTATTTCTCCTCAAGTAAGCTCCTCTTCCATTCTACTTACTCGAAGCTCTCCGTCAAGACGTATCTGACAGCTTTCCTTCAGCATCCTCGACCGCAACAACTTCACCAACGCTCGCCTCGGAGGCCTCGAAGACGACATTGGACTAACCGATCATCAATACAACACTGCACTCATGATTATGTATGTGGGGTACTTGCTGTTCCAGTTTCCGAGCAATGTCATTCTATCGCGCTTCCCACGACCGGGAATCTATCTCGGTGTAGCTGCTGTGGTTTGGGGAGGTGTGTCGGCTTGCATGGCTGCAGTACATTCCTATGGTGCAGTTATTGCCATTCGCTTCTTTCTGGGCTTTGCTGAGGCTCCGTTCTTGTAAGTCTACAATCGTGGAAGTGAAGAGAGTAGTGCTAATAAATAAAGCCCCGGCGCTCTCCTTATGTTGACTTCCTGGTATGTTCGCTCTGAGCTACCTTTCCGAATCGCCATCCTGTACGCGGGTAACACCTTGTCGAATTGCTTTGGTGGGCTTATTGCAGCTGGCGTGTTGGGCGGCATGGAAGGTGTGATGGGGCTTCGTGCATGTAAGTTTGGGAAGAATTTGCTGTCTTCAATCCTTAATATTCCGGATAGTCCGTTAACAGATGACTAACTTCTATCCAGGGAGGTGGCTGTTCATATTGGAAGGATGTGTAACGATTGCAGTAGCACTCATCGCAGCGCTTGTTCTTCCAAACTACCCCAAAAGTATGTTTTCAACCAGCTTTGTTCTTATCTTGCAATTCAAAGGGAAGTTACTGACCAATGTGTAAACAGAGGCGAAATGGCTCACTGATGAAGAGCGCGAATATGCCATTTGGCGAATCGCCGACGAGGCTGCTGGCCAAGAGGATGGCGAAGACGGAGAGTCTATCTGGACTGGTGCTATTCAAGCACTCAAAGACCCAAAAGTCTACATGTTGATTCTGCTTCAATTCTCTCTGCTCGTGGGCATGGCATACGTACGTCCCTTAGCCTTGATTGTTTCACGATCATATACTAATAACACTAGACTTATTTCTTCCCCTCGATTGTCAGCACACTCGGCTACAACAAGATTACCACCCTATTGCTCACAGCACCTCCCTATGCATTGGCTTTCTTCACGTCCCTGGGCAACTCTTTACATTCAGGAAAGACAAATGAAAGAGCTTTCCATATCGCCTTGCCGCTCTCGATATCGATGCTGGGAAACATCCTTTGCATCACCCTGAAGCATACTGCTGGACGCTACGCAAGTATGTTTTTGATGACCATGGGTGTATATTCCGCGTTCAACGTAACCCTCTCATGGGTATCAAGCACAATTCCGAGACCAAAGGTAAGAACCCATCATCTAACCAGTGTACATCAGCTAATGCGTACCAGTCCAAACGTGCTGCTGCACTTGCCATGGTAAACTCACTTGCCAATTGCACCCACCTCTTCACCAGCTACCTGTATCCCAACTCCGCCAAGCCCCGATATATTACGGCAGGCATCACGCTCTCTTTATTCTGTGGTCTTTGTGCCGTCACAGCTATGGTACTTCGCTTCTGGCTGAGATACGAGAACCGCAAGATGGACAAGGCTGAGGCGGTCAGGACTGGTGATGAGGAAGTGGTTGGTGGCAGAGAGACGGGATTTAGATATCTGCTGTGAGAAAATAGCTAAGCAATCCGGGTCCTTGATATATGAGCTCCGAGTCACGCCTCATAGCACTACATATGTCTCTAAGAGATTTGATAAGAAAGCAGACATATGGCTGCATCCGGATTTGAAGCATGATAATTTAGAGAAATTTTGAACAGGAAGGTGCAGTGCAAGAACAAATGTAGGAAATTGACTGCCTCATTTGGACTTTGCGTTGCTATTTAGCGACGACAACAAACCACTTGCATAAATCATGAACATACTATGAATGAGGACTACCGTACATCTGGCATGGCTGGCATCTCACTTAAGCTGTCCTCAAGTCTTTTCAGGATCGTGTACTAGTGCCCTGAGTTCCACAACCACAGCAAGGCCTGTAGACTAGATGCAGCGACAAACCTCACCCGACCCGACTGTCTCAGTTGCAACCACTTTGGAGTGTTTGTATATCAAGTCGGTCTCGATCGTCAGCAGAAGATTGTGCGGAGCATCACCTGCATCCACCCTCGGCAAACCCAAACCCCTAAGCGAGAATATCGAAATGTCAACAAACAAGGAAAAAAGTCACAGAAAACCTTCAGACAACATCATCTCTACCTGTTGATTGGTCCGAAATCAGTGCTAAATATCATAACGTAAGGTCAGATCCTAGTGGCATAACTCCCCATAACTCCCCTCGCTTAGAAAAACCCTGATTCGCAACGGATTGTTATCTTGTGACTCTTGTTCGTCTGTGCGATGACTGATGGCAATCCAGGTATACTGCAGTGCCTGCAGCCAATCGCCTAGCACCGCGAGTGTGCCCATTAACGGCTGGTATAGCTCCATGACCTATTATGAACAAGTCCCGACTGAAATCAAGGCTTCACCGCGAGACTGGAATACTATTTCCAACAGATGATTGTTGAAGTAAGCGAGCGCTGTAACCGCGGCGGGGCTTTTGACGGGGTGGGGTGGACATACAGCTAGGTCAAGTCAGCTATTGATTGATGGGACGATTATATGAGCAATAATTATCCAGGCGAAGATTTGTTCTAATAGCGTGGTGCGTGTTCGAGTACGATGCTGGACCATGTTGCTTGGAACGATGAGCAAAAACACTTTGATGGTATGAAATGTCTTTCTTTCTAGATCTTACAAGAACATCAAGCATAAGGAGAGGCATAGTAGAGTGTTCAATTTTTCGGCGCAGTATTCAAACTCCTTGGCTGTGAGACTACTTGTAAATCTGAGGTGAATCCTCCAAGTGAAGCGACGGTGGATTCAAGAGCCCAGCCCGTGGACTGTCCTCCCCCACGCAGCATCATAACCACAGTCGATTTCCTGAAACAGCCCAAGCAAATGCATAGACCCTCGGACATGACAGAATCACAATATCGCTCGTTAATTTAGGCGATCGATTTCAACCTAACAAAGCACTGCTGTGGTGCGTGCGTGAGCGCATCCATCGATGCGTACCCGCTCAGTTCCACTGGGCACTTCTGCAGCTCAAACTTCCACACAAGCAGCGTCAAGAAGATCTTCATCTCAACATACGCCAGTCGCCTTCCGTAACAACCTCTCGGTCCAAGTCCAAAAGTAAGTAGAGGACCGGCTGCAGCATTAAACTCTTTCCCTCCATCCTCGCCAGCGACAAGCCATCTCTCGGGATTGAACTTCGCCATGTCGGATGGGTCCCAAGACCCAATGCGATCCTTGGCTGATTTCGCCGTTGGGCTTCTGAGAGAATCGTCGATTTGGAACGCGGGTGAGAAGATGCTGGGGCCGTTGCCCATGAAGAACACATCCGTGCCCTTTGGAATTCGCTTTCCCAGAAGTTCAACGTCAGTCATTGCTGTGCGAACTACAGATGCCTCTGTAAGAGAACAGCGTATCATTTCTTCCTGCGCTGCATCTAGATATGGAATACTCTTCTTCGCAATCTCTGCAGCAGTGGGTGCCCTTTTCTCGGCCACAGCTACGGCATGTCCAGCCAGAACTTCGGCACGTAACTTATCTTGAACTGCTGGGTTATCTGCAAGGAATTTCAAGGCCCAGGTAATTGTAGTCGCAGTAGTGTCGTGCGCTGCAACGACAAATCCAAAGATCTGGACCATTAGTTTCTTCCGCGACTGGCAAGGGATGTCTGGTCGTACCTCGTCATACATAGCTCTTGAGTGATACATTGGCTCTCTACCTTCCTTCTCACATGCAATCAACTCTCTCCTCATGATATCGTCCATGGCGCATCTGACTTCCAGATCCTTTTCAGCCTTCCCTTCAAACCTCAACCTTGTTTTCTCGACTTCGTCTCGGATGAAGTTATCTCTTATTCTGTGGTTTCTGCGGTACTGCGGGAGCTGGCGGATGACCCAATGTGTCAGAACTGGCATTGGAGACGTGACACTGATGGCTAGAGTGTCGACAAGCGACACAACGGCTGCCATCCCAGCTGGTAGTGGTGTTTCAGGAATGACTACTTCTTTGTCGAGATTGCTCGGAAGATCGACATTCTGTATCGACGATAGACTTCTGAGAGCAGATTTGGTAGTACTGTTGGAGATGTCTGCCCCAAATACCAGCGACCAGACTGCATCGAGCGCAGCATGGTACACGTCACTTGGTGCCTGGAACGCGTGTCCTTGGGCAAGTCTTTCCTTTTCCTGCCAGACGTCTAGCATGTCCTCGAAAGCAGTATATATTCGAGGAGCCGCGATACCATGTAGGAAGCCGGGAGTCATGCTGGTCGATAGATATTTCAGCATCAGCTACAAGTGCCAAGAACCTGTGGAGCCCGGAGCCTCGAGCTCTGGAAAGGCTATCTATACGACTTCAAGGGTATGAAAAGAGGTGTGAGCAACTTACAGATCCATCAACCACCTCCTATGCTTTTTAAATTCTTCATCATGACTTTTCATGGAAATATGATGCCCTGGTATGAGACCCAAGAAAATATCACCAAGAAATTGCGACCGATCAAACTCCTTTGTTCGTCGTAACAACACATCTTGCGCCTCTCTAAAATCAGAGACCACAACCCAAGGCCTGGCTAATGGTCTCGTGAATACTTGTACGATCGGCGAATTGTGCCTGACGTTATGCTCCACCAGCCAGTCCAGAAGCTCCTTCGTCTTGTTGACATGTTTCACCATGGAAACTACATCGCCGAGGATAGAGCTCGTTACTTCTTTGTTGTAGGGGATCCCTGGGATCGGCTTCGGAAGCGCCTTCTGGTATGCGATGTAGAACGACACGGCGAGACCACCTATAAGTAGTCCCAGGGTGGGTAGACTGAAGCCGAAGATTGACATGGTTTCGGTCATCTTGAAAGTGCCGATGGTCAAAGTCGCAGAATTATCTTGGCATTTGACAGCTGGACTGGTGAGGATTAGAGTGAGAGCTGAGGAAGTGAAATTTATGAAGGAAAGTGGCACTGGCGTAGCTTTTGTTCTCGAGTCACCGTGTGTGACTTTGTACACCTTGAGACGAGGGAGTGCCAGATCTCGGTCACAGTCTGTGATGACCAGTCAGCTTATCTGGGCAAGCTGGATATCAGCGAATCAATGCTACTTTGACGGTCAGGGAAGGCAGTTTCGGATTAGCCTTTTGCTAGTAGAGTTGATCATCCCGGATGTTTAGGTGGCACAGTGGGTAAGGCTAAGCGAGTCTCACTTGTGGATTCCGTGCGCTCCATCCTTTGTCGCTTGAAGTCTTTCAGATGTCTCTTCTGAGATGAAAAATATCAATTTGAATCATTAATTCACGTCATTGAGGGATCTCAGAAATAATGCATCACTTGTTGCCTTCGACTTTGAGTCTGCAGTGACAGCCTCGTCACCAATGCCAGCCATCGACACACCAGCAGGGATTTGGCTCCTAATAGCACCCCATATATACTGCTGACCTTAGACTACTTGGCAATAGCATCGAAATAATACACCATTGATCAACACGAAGCGCAAGTTTACCTTACTTGAGCACGATCTATGAATGGATTCGAAGCATAATCCTCGGCGTGCTTGGGCATCTCTTCTCCTGACATATCACAGCTTCACCAAAAGATCGACCAATACGTTCGTATAGCAATTGTAAGAACCAATAGAGCTGCTCGTACAAGTGATCACCGCCTCACCAATACCGGTAGTCGAAGCCCGCGGGAGCTCGTCACGACCGAAGTATTTGGAAAACTTGACGTACGCATTGAATCAGGCAATGTCAGAAGATAATTCCAACTGACCTCTCTTCTATTTCCTTCCCTGTTGCCCAGTAAAGGAGCCCACTGGATTCTCCCCAATTCCAGACCTGACATTTTCCCAAGCGAAATGGCGTATCTAGTATGTTTACTTCGACAGACTTGTTACATCAAACATCAAGCGGGCAAACAATTCGGAAAATAATTCGAAATACTTGGAGTTATTTCGCATCTCATTCTTGATTGAATGCTCTCTCGTTGAATTCTCTCTCGATTTTATTTCTAGCCATATAATCGTACAAAAACGGCGTTGTGATCGTCGATCAATTCGGTCGCTACATCTCACCAATCTCAACCCCAACCTCGCAGACCTTTCCCCATACGAAATTCAGCTTCGTCTAAAAACCAGTCAAGGGTCCAAGAATCCTGTTAGCCGACGTTCCAGTATCCACGGCAGTCGTTCTCCGCAGAGCATGCCTATCTGGTAATCTGACTGTATCCTCTTTCGCTAAAGACGTGTGCCCCGCCGACGCCCCTCATGTCAGCATTAAGTACTGCCTACGTAGCATATCTTGACCTTGACAAATTTTCCTATTGGTATATTTGATACGACTTCCTAAATGGGTACGGACGCAGAGTGGATACCATGACGAATAACCCATCGATGAGCTGTTTATCCCTTATGTCATTTCCCACAAATAGAATCGCGTTCGGGCCTTGAGTTCAGTTTGTTGACAAGGAACTTGCCGGGCGGCCGCCAAGGTGCTCGTTCGCTTGCGAAAGGGGTATGTAGAGAGTTGACACAGCTAATTGGATGTGGTTTACGAGGCTCTGGGAAATATAAACTGCCAAGTGATCCTGTGCAAGTTGACACTAGGGATGACCTCTGCGCCGAGAGATGAACTGTTTATCCAGACTCATACCGAGGAAGCCAATCGGAAACGCAAAAAGAATATTGATGAGTTGAGTCGTCTAATTCTATCTAGGTATGCACGTATCGTCTATGCATGTTCTACCTTCTTGCACTCACTCCCTCACAATTTCCCTCCTACATCCTCAATAGCCGCCACCAACCCATCGACCGTCTCCCTCCTCGTCTCCCTGTTAACCACCACCCTGAAGAAACTCCCCTTCTCCCCAGGCGCATAATCAACCATAAAACCCCTCGGTATCAACCTCCTCACAATCTCACCCGTGACCCTAGTATTTTCTTCCTTCTCATCCTTCAACTGCCCATAATAAAAGCACACCTGCAAACAAGGTGGCGGATTTTCAGACACCAGCACAAAATTCTCGTTTTTTTTTATCTTAGTAGCGAAATACGACGCGATGTCGAATGCAGAGTCGATCTGTGCTTCGAAGCCCGAAGACCCGTAATATATCCAGCTGAGCGCGAGTTTCAAGCTGTCTCCGCGCCGACCACATTGTAGCGTCAGATCAGCCAGGTCCCAGACTTCGTCGCTGGAGCTGTTCTCGTGGAAAAGATATCCTGCTGGGAGGGTGTTCGCTTTGTGGAACTTTGTCAGGTCGGGACAGAGAAGAAAGGAACATGTCATGGGCACGCCCATCATCTTATGTGGGTTGACTGCAAGGGAATCTGCTAGTTCGGAGCCGTCCATCTTGTATTTGTGGGTTGATGAGAAAATCACGGGACCGCCCCAGCTGCCATCGATGTGTAGCCAGAGATTGTGCTTCTTGCATACAGCGGAAATTTCTCTGAAAGGGTCGTAAGACCCAAGGACAGTCGTCCCCGCCGTGGCGTTGACGTAGAATGGTGTACGGTTCTCGTGCTTGGCTTGCACGACGAGCTTTTCTAATTCTGAAGGGATCATTCGGCCGCGAGTATCTATGGGCACTGACCAGACGTTGTCGCTTCCCAGACCACACATCTGAGCCGCCTTTTCAAGCGAATAGTGACCATGAGCTGAAGTGAAGAGGACAAAGTGGTGATTGCCATTGCCGGAGGTTTTGGTTTCCGGATACAGGTTGTTTCTGGCGATGATAATGGATGTGGTGTTGGAGGCACTACCACCTTGAGTGCTGATTCCGCCAACATGCGGGCCATTGAAACCAAACAAATTGGCAAAAGCTTTGGCAGTTGTCTTCTCAATCACTGTAAGTGCAGGAGAAACTTGATACACGTGGACCTAACTCATCAGTATCCTTGGCCCCAAATCCGAGCAGCAAAAGCTTACATTGGTATTCAATACGGCGAGCAGAAGCTCGGATATAACGCCAACCTATGACAAGTCAGATATACTACATACGGAAGTAATTGAGAGACGTACAGCATTGGTACTAGCATACAATTTATCCAGGAATCCCTGATCCCAAGTATTTACACTGTACTGTAGCACTTGCTCAACAGTAGCTAAAAGTCCTTCCTTTCCTTTCCCACTTCCAGGAAGATCGACGCTCATGAGCTGAGCCAATTTCTCCGGTCTGTGATGCTCCACAAGAACCGTACGTGGACCGCCACCTTCAATGGCCAATCCATGACTCGTATATTTAAAAGCTGCATCTTGATCTGCCGACCTTACGAACGGAATTATAAGAGATTGAACAGCTTTGAGCAACTGTGATATGTCAGTGTGGATTTCATGAATTAATTTTTATCACATCGCCAAGAATGGGATGCTACTGACATCGTCGACCTCATCGGCTCGATTGAGGGGTGTGTTTGTGTCACCACTTGGCCTCGGCAAAGAAATACCTTGTGAACCCATTCTAAGAGATGTAAATATACAAAGATATGAAAGTCTATAACTAGCAAGGGATAAAAACAAAAGACCGCCTTTCTAATGGCTTAAGAAAATACACTAGCAAATACTCTAACTTTTCTCTCATGGAAGTTTATGTAAGAACGCCTCTAAATGACGAGCGATTTTGCGCGTAGTGGGGAAGACATTGTTCTGCCGTGCTCACCGCCTGGATGCGGCCGCTCAAAATGTTGCTCTGCACAAAAAAAGTTCGTGACAATTCTGGATCGCACATCTGCACGACAAGAAGGATTTCTGGACCGACGATACAATGCCGAAGGAAAATAAGAACAGCAGAGGAAGGAGAGATGAGAAGAAGTTGAAGCGCAAGAGAGAAAAGGGCGAAGATGATGTCCAGGATCATCACAAGAGGCAGAAATCGCAAGACCCAGCCGAAGACTTCGAGGTCGAGTTCATCGGTACGGACAATGCTATTCCTAGGGACGATGGATTGGTAGAGGGAGGAGAGGAAGGAGGAGCTACAGAGCGTCCGTTCTATGGTATGCTCGAGGACCAAGAACAGGAATACTTCCGCCGTGCCGACGAACTACTCGAACAGAACGACTTCCCCTCCGACGAAGAACGTTCCCTCTTCCTAGCGAATGTATACCGGGAGGCCGAGGGCAAAGAGCTCAAGATCGCATGCAGTCAATCATGTTCGAGACTGATGGAGAGATTGATCTTGCTGAGTACGGTTGAGCAGAAGAAGAAGCTGTTTGGAAAGTTCAGCGATAATTATCCACATTTGATTCAGCATCGGTTTGCGAGCCATTGCTGCGAGACACTGTTCATTCAGTCTGCTCCAATTGTCACCGAGGAGCTTACTGCGGATACCAAGTCGAAGAAAAAGAAGGCTGGAGAGGTGAACGCGGATACGGACAAGAAGGAAGAGGGAGAGGAAGAAGAGTTACCCTCGATGGAAGACCTTTTTCTACAGACCTTGGACGAATTAGAAGGCCAAATGACCTTTCTTCTCACCGACCGATTTGCATCCCACACTCTTCGAGTTCTTCTCGTCATTCTCTCCGGCCGAGCTCTCGAGAAAGCTTCCACAAGAACACTCATGCAAAGCAAGAAGAAAGAGAAGATCTCGATCACAGGTCTGGACACCACACCTACAGAACTCTCGCTCAATAAACGCGCCGTTCCATCATCCTTTCAATTCGCTATCGAGAAGATTATCTCGGACACAGTCGCTACAATGGACACAACTTTCATCCACGTTCTAGCCACTCACCCAACCGGGAACCCAACCCTCCAGCTGCTCCTAGAGCTAGAACTCACAAACCCAAATACCAAGAAAGGTGTCAATGCCTCTGAGAAGACCATCATCTCCGCCCTCCTCCCAGATGACATCACAGCCGAAAAGAGCGAGTCTCAAACCTTCATCAACGGAATTCTCTACGACGCGATCGGATCCCGCCTATTAGAGACTATCTGCACATTCGCACCCGGCAAGCTATTCAAGCAAATCTACCGCACCATCTTCAAAGACCGCATCGCTGCCGTAGCCAGGAACGAAATATCTTCCTACGTAGCCATCAGAGTCTTGAATCGTCTGAGTAAAGAAGATCTCGAAGAAGCCGTCGCAGCCATCATCCCTCAAATTGAAGGCCTCGTCCAACGAAACAGGACCGTGATCCTCAAAACCCTCCTCGAGAGATGCCATGCTAGAGGTGCAGATACCAAGGCTCTCGTAGACGCAATAGCCGCTTCCTACGATCCCAAGACCTCGAACGTGCTTCTCAAAATGGCATGTCTAGACGACATTGCAGCTTTAATACTTAGCACACATCCCAGCCAAGGAGAGGAATCATCCGCACCAACACAACAAAACAAATCCACCCCCTCCCAACTCCACGGCTCCCTCCTTGCCCAATCCATGCTCGCCATCCCCGGACCACCAGCCCTCCTAATCCAAGACTCTCTCCTCTCACTTCCACCTCAAATCCTCCTCGCCCTCTCAATATACACCACAACCTCACACATCATCCAATCGGCACTCCTGCCCACGCCCTCAAACACAATCCCCTTCCGCCGCAAACTAATCAACATACTGCTCTTCCCATCCGGCACCTCCGACTCACATGATGGAGCAGACACCCCACCAACCCTAACCCTCGCCCTCTCCCCAACAGGATCCCACGTCCTTGATGCCCTCCTCTCCAGCACCGCCTCCCCTACAT
>JAFJYH010000464.1:0-27990 GCA_017365405.1 Cadophora malorum | reverse complement strand
CGGGTATAAATCCTCTGCCTTCTCGCACTCCCTTAGCTAGACAACCTGAATATACTGAACCACTATTGCACTTGTTTTTGCTACTTTTACTGTCTTTGTGATATCACATACCGGTGCAAACCCACAGGGCTATTAACTACTAGCGTTATATATGAGCTAGAATCGGCTTCAGATGTCGGCGGGCCATTGCATTTGGGAGGCCTGGCCTTTGAAATCTGTACTCCCAAGGATTCGCCTGCTGGACCCCCATCAGCAAAAGGTTCCTAACATAATGTTTTAGATAAATAAATTGATTTCCAAAAGAGAAGTAGGTAGGTATCGCCAATTGCAAGCTCTAAAAAAGACAAGAATAAAAAAGGTACCGAGATCAAAAGATTAGCAAAGAAATAGCGTTAATGTAGATATTCGTTGGATGAGGTAATTACCTAAATAGAAAAGGTTAGCAAAAAAGCGCCGGTTATGGAAATAGTAGCCTTAAAATTATTAGTAAAGATGATTGCAATAAGCCATATCTATTTCAAATACCTTAAAAACATAAGTGGAAAGATTGGGCTTTAGATAAAAACTTTGACCGCTAGCGGGCTACAAGAAAGGCTTCAATATATCCTAGAAAATTAAAACAAGGTAGGGGATTTGAAAGCGGTAAATGATATAGTATAATAGTTTAGGCGAAAAAATAAACTACTACATCTTGCAGATGGGCTTGGCATTTACAAGTTTGTTCCCTTAAACTTTGAGGCTACATTCGATTACGACCAAGCTACTTTCAAAAAATAAATTAATAAGATTTATATAAATGATTGGGAACGTGACGGGTTAGTCAACGTTGACTTGTTTGGGTGGTGGTGAAAAACTAACTTAATTGACGACATTTTATCGGAATTTGAGATATATAAGTACCATTTCCGGAAGATGAATGGCAATAAGAATTAAAGCTGGTTACAAAATATATTTTATTTAATAGGGCAGCAATTAATGAGGCAGGATCCCTTATATTAGGCCTTGTACGCGGCACTTTGACCGGATAAGCATTGGAAGCTGGCTTCGTATTCCTATTACGGCAAATATAACCAGGTAGGTAATTCAACTTATTTCAAGCACATCGACATCAATATGCCAGATGCGTTTAAGTATAGAAAAAAAATAAACCAGATCTAGAGCTTACTATCTTTAGATAATGAAAACGAGTTTATTGCGATAATTATCTTTACCAGAATGCATTTAGAGTAATTAGGGAAATTCTAAACAAATATTTACAAATGAAATTAATAAACTAATGGATTTATTCACCGATTTACTAAACTCATGGTTATTAAGGAAGATTAGACTAAGATTGGGGTTTTGTGGAAAGCGGTGCCATGCAAGAAAGGGCAAGTGAAAGTTATAAAACCAATTTTACCCCACAAAGCCAACGGATTGGCTACTGGAATAAGATGTATGATATTCCCTTGATTTGTTGAAGTCCTAAATGATTATTAATCTCTGGAGATTACCAATAAAGGGACTTGGGAGGGGCTGGCCAAAGGACATAAAGAGATGGTAGTTGGAGAGGCTTCACCTTCAAGATTGCCTTCTTTATTCGATACTATTCCCTATCGATTTCCAGCAGCTGTAAAACTCTCCGGGCTAAAACCTCTTTCGAATGCGCTGGTTGCTTGAATCAAATAGGACTTGCCGCTTGTACTTTAAGATCGAGATATTATACTTGCCAATACCAAAGAGGAGATGTGGGAATATATGAATACCTAAAGGGAAAAGGCGGTGATGATTGCTAAGGAATCTTACAAAATGGTGTAGAAGTTGGAAAAAAAAGCTTATGGGAAAAAGTTTTATTATTACAATTTAGAAAAAAGCATTGCAAGTGGAACGCTTATGCTCGTCATACCAAAGGATTTTGCCCCTATGCCAAGGGATTAAAACTTATTGAATAGTGAAGAAGAAGATAACGTGAATGAGAACAAGGTAGAGGCCAAGGAATTCGTAGAACAAAGGGAGGAGATTTAATGGTTAAGAGACAACCACTTATCTGGGGAGGGGGGGACAAATGTAGCGAGGATGTAAGTACAAACACTCGGGCCGGAATAACTTTTTTCCTTCTTTCTGCCCATAGGTAGATTAGGCGAAGCCCTATATTAGACAAAGAGCGATCAAGTCTTCGGACGGAATAACATGCACAACAACATACACTTCTTTAAGCTTCATTCACATTCATTAATATCCTTATGTTACACCTATTAGCTCTCACTTAACTTCTTTTATGTAGCACAGACGACTTATCCCTCTACAGTAATTGTTTCCTATTTGATTTTTACTAGGGAAGATGATTTAAAAGTTCTTTGCTAAAGGTGAATAAAAATTCCTTCTTTATCTTAACAAGTGAAGTTGCATCATATAAGTTTCCAGCAAGATTTCCGTTTTTGTTATAGTAAAACTTAAGCGAATCTAAGCGTTTAAGTATATCATCTTTTTTTTTATTCTTTATTATTAAAGATAATTAAAGTTATGCATCTTTAATCTTCGTATTAATTTCCTCAACTGAAGGGGCCATAATGTTATCCCAAGTAACTTGAATCGTCCAAGGTGTAGGACTTTGAGGTGCTTATGTAAGAGATGGGCCGCAACCTATCTATTTTGGCTTTAGTAATAAGCCGAGTTTGCTAACTTGCTTCTTTTTATTTTCATTAAGCTAATTGTTGTGTCTAGCTTTAATCGTCATTACCAACAAGATTGTTGCATTCCTTTCCTTACATTCAACGTAAATGCTACGTTATTTAAAATCATTTTACAGCTTTGCCTTTTTTTATCGTTTAATGCAATTAAAATTTGTAATTGTTTAATCTTTAAAGAACTCCTTGAAATCCTAAAACACGTACTTAAGATCAAAATGCTTATTATAAGCATATTTCCAAAACTTTCTTAAATAGCGGGTAGCTTTTGCTTTAAATGTCTTTTCTAAAGGAATCGTTTTTTGCTAATCTCTTTTAACATTGGATGATATTGATACACTCTCTAAAAGCGGTTCCATAAATTTTGTTATAGGTTTTGCTATTGTGCTAATAGTGATTCTAACGATTTACAAAAGACTTACAGAAATGTTATCCTAACAATAGTTGTAAAGTGATTATTACGTTGATTTTTATATAGCAACTATCAAATAATAATTGCTGCGTTGTTATTTATTGTTTACACGTACCCTTTAATACGAAATTATAATTCTCATTAAGGTGCCAAATCCTTTCAACCAAATTTAGCAAAAAATCAGTATTAAGAAGAGGCCGCATTGAATATCTCACATAAATGTGAGAGCCTTAACGTTAAACTTTCGAGTTAACTCTTTCAATGAATTACCTAACTGTCTGTAGTACTGTGGCAGGGCCACTTGATTTTGGTAGTTGGATGTCACGTTATCGGATGCGGCTCTGCCGAGCCCGCTTCGGTATAAGAGTCAACTTTCTTTCCATTCCTTTTAACAACACCTATCTTACAACTGATGATAATTTTTTTATCTAATACATTCTTTTTTTCACTCTTAAAATGACAAATCCCGCTACTCAGATTTATCTTATCTCTTGATTTGATTAAATCGTTCTTTTATATCAAGTCTACCCTTATGCCTTAAGTGCTCCCTCTCTTGTTGTGTAGTTGCTTGGGATTTGCCCCTCCACATATTTATGGTGATTGACGCAGGGACAAGTTTTCTATAAGGGAAAAACTAGGTATGATTGAACGATACGAGTCTTATGCTAATAGAATATGTGTAAGGTTCAAGGAACAATAACTGTATGAATTGAGGGAGCCATTCACTTGGTTATCTCGCAACCTTCAATACAAAAAACAGGTGCGGCGGGGTGTGATCGTTTGAGAGGTAGAAGATAAGCCTGTTAATGGATCGAGGTAACTCCTATTTGTATCAGGGGAACTTTCGAGGTATTGGGAGGTTTGAGCCTTCGCTTCTAGCGGTTCCGATTTAGCGCTTTGTATCATTGAAACGCATCTTCTTCCTTTTGGTTTTAGGCTTCTTGGTAATATTTCCGGCTAGCTGACGAACTTTACAAGCATAAGGCGACTGAGCGCTAGTTACCGGGATGAGTAAACCTTTGGAGATAAAGTTGGAAGGAGGCGAGTGCCTTTGGTACAAGGGTATTTGTCTTGCGCGTTTTGTGTATTTTCTTTTTTTTTAATAAGTTCGCTATACTTGAATCCCTTTAGTATTTATCTTGGTGTTTCGTTTGCGTTACATTATTTGATTTTTGTTGCTTAGTAGTTTGAACCAGCTTCTTATGTCAATAGTTTTGTTTAATGTTTGTTTTTAGCCTATCAGTTTTGTAAGCGGAGTATCTGGGGGAGGGAGTTTGGGTATCAAAAGCCTGGGCGCCTCCAACAGCCATAGCGCTATCGGGAGCCTCCAGCGTTGAAGGTATCTGGGAATTTGGAGAATGTTTTTTTTTATTGTTATTTTTCCTTTGTTTGCATATGCACAATATTTTCAATTAATTTTCTGTATTTCGATCATTAACTTTTACCGAATCTTTACATTTCAAGACCACTAAATTTCCTTACAAAATGGCGACGCGAGACATTAAAAGTGAACCTCCTAAAAAGGGGAGCTATTAGGCTCCCACAACTAGCATGTTCCTTGGCAAAATGCCTAGCTTTCAGGCTGGAGCTTCTAAAGTCTCTAAAGCTTCTTTCCCTTTAGGGGGAAACAGCAACTTTTCTAGGCAATCCGGCTTTAGAGTCAAGTCTTGCTTTATTGATAACATTAAAGGAAGCACTGGAAAAGGCAAGGGAAAGGTCACTTCTTTAGCTTCAAATAGTGGTTTTGGAGAAGCTGGATCTTTTGAGAGACTACATTATATTAACACTTCCGATATTCATAAGCTTCAAGTACATTTAAGTTAACTTATGCTTACTCTTGGAACCGCTGGAGCTCCTACGTTTGACGGAGCTGAGATTACGGCATTCTTTAAAACAATCGACAGGATGTTTGCAACGTATGATATTACTGGAGATTAAGAGAAAAAGTAATAAGTTTTAGATTACTCATTTCCTTTGGTAGCGTGAAATTTGAAACAAGTTAATCACTACCGGCAGCTATCTTATTCAGATTTTTGTTCAGCGGCTTGTAAGGAATATCAAGATTAGGATTCCTATTATCGTTTCTACATGGTAACTTACCTTGATTCGATTATTTAAGATTTTAGGGAAGTTTAAAACCGAACTGGCATTTACACTTAGGCACAACTTCAACACTTTTTGAGGCTATTTCAAGAAGTAACGTACAACTGCAAGCAAAAGGGAAATCTCATGGAAAAGATAATAACGCTAAAGTTCATTGTTGCATTCCTAAAACACTTGTAAAAGAAAGCTGTCGCAGCGGCTTAGAAGCCTGGGAAGAAGTTCGATTAAGACGACACTATGCCTTTTAATAAGGTCTTTAACAGTATAAAAACTCACGTTAATAATGAGAGAGACTTTAACAAACTCCTAGAAGAATAAGGAATAGCTACATCAAGAAGGTATCCTAAAAGTGGAGTTCACCGGAACATATTTAGTAACCTTACAACCACTAGAATTTTACTACCTGGAGAGCCTAGTTACCAAGCCGACTTTATTAATTACAAAGATAACTTTTTGGGAAAAGTCATTAATGAAACTTTTCAATAAGAGGGGCTGCAGCGGGAGCTTCTTACAGCTCAAGCTTTGGGCTAGAAGATAATGCTTATCTTATAGCATCTTATTGATGGGGTTCAAAATGCTACTGAAGATGAATTGGAAATCATTACTCAAAGACTTGACTCTTTACGTATTTTACATGCTATAGCCGAAAGAGCTTAGAATGTGGACTTTATGGCTAAAATCAATAGCCTGAAGCTTTATGAAGCCATTTAAGATATGGCGATTATATAATACAGGTAAATATCTTATGATAAGTACAAGCGTTTTAAGGAATTAATTACAAGAGGGTATAAATGGTGTAATAACAAGTAAGAACTTGGCATGAGATAGTAAGCGTGGCATGATTATATGAATCAGTGTTACGATTATAAGAAGTTCGTTGGCCTTGGTATTATTTATGAATCTAATGAGAATAATTATATTTGCATTGAACCATTTAAAGAAGGTGAGAAGGCTTACTTTATATTGTTTTCAAACAATAGTAAAAGTTGCCGAGATTATATTATTTAGCAAGTACTTAACATTGTTAATAATATGAACCTTGAAAGACAAGCGAAAGTAGTATAAGAAATGCTAAAGCAATTAAAGGAAGCTGCCTTAGCTTGAGAAGGCTCGTACGCTTCAAACTTGGGAAGTAACATGGGGAGCATTGAAGCTTCTTGGGAGCTTGAGAGCGATTCAGACATTTTTGAATAAAAGGATTATAGCGAGGAGAGCATTGCTAAAATTTAAAACCTTGTCACTGGAAACAATAGTAACCTAGAGGTTATATCTGTAGAGCTTATGGAGATAAGAGTACGGAAAATACCAGCACGGGCCGAATCTTATAAGGCATTTAATAGCTTGCAAGAGCGAATCAAGGCTTAGGCTTCTTACGGAAGGCCAAAGATTTGAGAAGAAATCAAGAGCTCTATTTGATTTGAAGGGGTATCTAAGGAAGGGATTGAGCCAATGGAAATCGACGCCCTCGGATTTACTAAAAGAGCTTCTTTAGAAATCCTTGCTCAAAGCACGAAAAGGATTATTAAAAAGTCAACAGCTATTGCCTCGCTCCCTGAAGCAAAGAAACCTTTAATGTTAAAGCCCTCAAATTCAGTAAGCACGACAAGCCTACTCTTGAAGTTACCGACTTCTATTCAGAAGGTTCCCTCACGAAGTCCTAAAATGCAAGAAGCCCTGAATAGGGGAAATTACAGGTTGGACGCAGTAATCGATAAATTATTAGCATAAATAGAATTTCCGGGAAACCTCATTTTAGGGGAATACTATATGCTATTAGATAGGCCAAAGTCAATTACTTTCCGAATTCAGAGTATTAATTAAAAGATGCAAAGATAGTTGAAGAACGTTACGGTGGAGTCACTTTGCGTGGGTTATTTTGATGATGAAGACGTTTTCATCTTAGAATGGCCTTTACCGATTATTTCGGTTCCTTCGAGTATTGACAATTATGAATCCGAGAATGCCGCACAAAGGGATTATCCCTCAGACAACGAACCTACTTTTACTTCAAATGAAGAAAAATCTGAATGGCGTTATAAGAAGGATACTCTTTTAGGGTAAAGCAAAAAGTACCGCATTTGGGTTGAACAAATGAATACTTATCATAGCATTTTTAGGCCGGACCTTGCTTTGAAGCTTTATATTCGCTAGAAGTTGTGGCGAATGGAAGTCTTAGCAGCTTACGATAGACTTATAGAAGGTTTTTGGCTTTGGCTAGCATTTGGAATTGTACTTACTATTGGACTTTTTTTAGTGATTCTTATTGCTATAATTAAGTGCTATTACTCAAGGCTCACTTAGTTATGGAGAGATGTGCTTATTAAGAGCAACTTGCTAACTCCTTTATTTGAAGGCGCCGAAGTATGCTTGCTAGATATGGAAGGAGATTAACCGGCAATTTTCCACTCACTAATACCAAAAATAGTGGTTACGATTCCTGGAAACACTAAAATTAGCGACGTAAGAGTTATTCTTAATAGTGGAGCTGAAGTTAGCTGTATTATATTGGAAACAGCAATCCGGTTAGGCCTACTAATCACCAAAAGTTAAAGTATGGTTTTGAAAACTATTACTAGAATAAAATCTCGCTTCATTAGTTATGCGGATAATATTGCTATTACAGTTGGAGACTTAGTTGTTCGCATTTGATTCTATATTATAGACATTTTAGGTATTAAGATAATTTTAAGCTTTTTATTCTTTTGAAAGGCAAGATTTTTTTTCCGATACCTTTTGGATGAAGAAGGTGGACCGGTTTTAGCTTAACTTTGGAATCACCGATTGATTCAAGATCTTGTGATTCAGACTAATTTTGCTACTTATGAAGCAAAAGACATCTTTGCAATAAAAAGCAAGGACGAAATCGGCCAAATTTGGCATAACAAGAGTCAAAGTGATGGTTATACTTTGGAGGGGGAAGATGAGTTATTGGAAAACAAGTAACTGATAGTATTTAGAGTTGTATTGTTGATATGGTTGAATACTTTAATGGCTATATCTCCTCGCTTGAGGCTAAGCATTTTAAAAAAAGGGGCGGAAACGATTTTGTCGAATCGAGAACGGAAATTTCGATAAAGGAATACTTATACCAATCTTATATACAACGAGAATTTTGCATTTGGACGGCCAATTTCAAGGATTTAGAGGCCCTATTCGAAGGTAGCCAAATAACGAATCCAGAGTCAACTTTCGATTTCATTATAGATTACAAGAACTTAGAACTTGGTAACCCTTTTAGACCTAATAAGCAAACTTATTAAATGTGGACGATGTATAAATTGAAGGCTAAAAAAGTGCAACTAGTAGATGAAGCTGACGGGATTGGTGACCTTCCAAGGGAAAGGGATAATTGATACAAATATTCAAAGGCTCAAGATACCTCGCAACAGCAAGTCGGAAAATACCAACACTTACTTTTACCTCGATTTTCGGCAATTCCTTGTGGGACCCAACTTACTTCGGAAAGACTCGCTAGTCTTGATGTGGGAGATATGCTTCTCCCGGAAGAAAAAGTGTTATTTAACGAGATAATGCTTAATCAAGAAGGTGTTATTTCTTTTGAGTAACCTGAGTATGAACGGTTCCATAAAGATGTCTTTCTTCCAGTGGTTTTAAAAACAATTCCGTATAAGGCATGGCAAGCACCAAATTTCCCATTACTTTGAATATTAATCCCGGAAGTTATGAAAATGATATAAGATTGCCTTAATAAAGGAGTTTTAGAACTTTTAAAAGGATCATATCGGAATGCTTGGTTTTTAATTAAAAAGAAAGAGCCGGGCAAATATTGACTTATTAATTTGATAACAATGCTTAATGCGGTAACTTGAAGAAATGCTAATTTACCTTCTTTTGTGGATGAGTTTTCTGAGGAATTTGCTAGATGTCACATTGCAAGCTTAGTAGACCTTTATTCCGGATATGATTAACAAATCTTATACCAAGCTAACCAGGATATGATTGCCTTTTGGGTTCTTAATATCAGCTTAGTTAGGAACATTATACTCCCTTAGGGATATATCAATTTGGTGGCTCAATTCGTACGGACAATTACTAAGATCTTAAAAGACATTATCTCTGATATTGCAATGCCTTTTTTTGACGATATTGGCATAAAAGGGCTATTTACAGATTACGGATAATAAAAAGCTTACCCTGGGATTCGGCGATTTGTCTTGGAGCATATTTTCAACCTTGATAAGACTTTTAAATAATTAGAGCGATCTGGAGTTACTATTAGGGCCAAATTTCAATTTTGCCGGAATGGAATGAATATTGTTGGTTATGCTATAAATTTTGCCGGATGGGAACCCTTAGCTACTTACTTACTTAAAGTGCAAAATTGAACTAAGCCGAGCAATGTTAAAGAAGTGAAGGGATTTTTCGGACTAATAATTTACTTTCGCATTTAGATCAAAAACTTTTGGCTAATTACAGAGCCCCTTTATTTGCTTACCCGGAAAGGAGTTACATTTCACTGGGATCCAAATGTTTAAGGGAAAGCCAAGAAATAACTTTAAGATATTTTGTGCTTTATCCCGGTTCTCTATAGGATCGATTATAGTAAAGATGCCGGAGAAATAGTGGTTTTAGTAGATTTTAGTGATGATGGTTAGGGAGGCTTCTTAACCTAAAAAGACAAAGATAATGGGAAGTTATATCTTGCTTGTTACAAGAGTGGCTTCTGGAGTAAAACGAAACGCAACTACGACGCTATTAAGTGGGAGTGCAAAGGAATGCTACATATCTTAAAAAAGCTAAAGATTTGGCTTATTGGAATGCATTTTGTTATGGAAACGGACGCTAATATGCTGGTGGCCTAATTGAACGAAGCTGCTTACAATCACCCTAGCGCTATGCTTACACATTAGCTTATTTAGATCAGGCTTTTCAACTTCAAAGTTTGATACGTTAAGGGCGCTACGCATATTATTACCAACTCTTTTTTTAAAAAGCTTAAATATCTTGAAGATATAGAACCAGACATCGCTAGAAAGAATAATAATAAAGATTGGATTCTTGCCAAACTTGGAACATATGAATTTTGCCTTATCAAAGCTATTGAAGAGGAAGAAAATGAAGCTTTTACAGACCTTGAGTTAAAGAAACGAAGTGGTATTTTTAGGGAAATGAAAAAGCAAGTTCAAAGATTTTAAAAGGATGGAGAAATTTTAGTATCAAGCTTAAATATGAAAAGCAATAAAAGAAACCTTCAAACTTTGCTAGTATTCTTTAGGGATTATGGCGAAGACTTTTTGAGAATCGCCAAATATGTTACAACGATGAAAACTCCAAAGGCAATAGATAGGAAGGATTTTCGGAAATTTAAATAAAAGGCTTTGAATTACGGTGTTTACAATGGGAAAGTTTGGAAGTTACTAGCGAGAAGTTCGCTTACGAAGCTTATTATTAACATTAATAAAAACAAGAGCTGAATTCTTAAGAATTGTTATGACAATTTGGGCCACAAAGGGCGAAAAAGTATGTACCACTGAGTTTCAGCAAGATATTATTAAAAAAGGTGTTATAAGGATACTGCCAAATACGTCAAGACTTGTACTAAATGCTAACATTGGGATGCTAGGAGATAAGAAGAGCTTCTTTTCCCCACTACCTTAAACGGCTTAATAGAGAAGTGGGCTATTGATATCACTTACATGCCTACTTAAAATGGGAAGAAGTATTTGGTAGTAGCTTGAGACGATATGAGTAGATGGATTGAAGTTAGAGCATTTTCTTCAAAAACAGCGGATTAAGTTGCTAAATTTATTTGGCAAAATATTATATGTCGCCACAAACTCTTTTGGAAGCTTGTTATCGACGGAGGGGGTGAAAATATAAAGAAAGTCATTCGGCTACTTAATAAAATGGAAATTCAAAGGATACAAGTCTTAGCTTATAATCTCAAGGCTAATGGAATGATCGAGAGAAGTTACGGACCGATCAAAAACGCATTTTCGAAAATGGAAGGAAAGTGGACAGTAAACCTTCCGGCGGTATTGTTCGCTGATCGAATTACAACAAACGCTTTCACAGGCTATATGCCTTTCTACTTGGTTTACGGGAAAGAGCTTATTCTCCTTATGGAAATTTGTTACCCTACTTGGAAGAGCTTGTTTACTAAAGAAATCAAAAATTGTAGCAAATTCATTCAGCTTCAAGCTACCCAATTTCAACTTAGGCAAAACCACTTGGACGAAGCCTACCTTTGAAAGACATGCCAAAGATAAGAAGGGAAGGAAGCTTTTAACTTTAGTTATAATATTTGATATCGGCCTTTGAGAATCAAAGATTTAGTCTTAAGGCACGATGCTTTAAGAGAAGTTGATAAGAGTTCTAATAAGACATTGGATTTTTAGTGGCTTGGATCGTATGAGATTGCTGAAGTTAATAGTAAAAGGTATTACATTTTGAAGGAATTAGGGAATAACAGCCTTTGACTTAGGGGGACATACGCTGGAAATTGACTTAAACTTTTCCATAAGCGATAGCATTTTATTTATAGTGCTGAGGACGAAGTTTCAGAATAGCATTTTAGTGACATAGGCGCTGTTTTAGGTAGGGAAGATACCTTACCGGCTGATCCTTTGGATTTGGAGAATCTTGAACACATCATTAAATAACATATAAGGCTAGACGGAATAGTGATTAGAGTACTTGTCTTAACGCCTGAATAAAGGAGCTAATATAGGGCATTTGTGGATGATTTGGACAAGTAGGTGCGAGGATGCATTACTTATTTAGAGAGGGGGGTGGAAATTAGTGCTGACGAAACGCTGATAAAGCACTGCTAAATGACAACAGCGAAGCACTGAAACCCCTCATTTAGTAATAACAACTCCTTTAGGATATACCTTATCGCTGCTATAAAAACGCTTTGCTATGGATTTCTTAGCGGTTTTGAAAACCTCTTTAGCATTATACTGCGAATGCTGAGTTTGGAATTAGAAGCAAAAAGCAGAGCCAGCACAAGGTGCACTAAGGAGTAGCCTCTTGATTAATGAACTACCCACTAAAGCGGCTGTTTAAGACGCTGTGTTTTGATAAGTAAATGCTGGAATAAAGAGCCAAAACTTCCTTAATGACTTAAAGAAAAGAACTGGCCTTACGAGGCAACTGGCCAAGCATAAAGATGGAGCGAAGCTTAACGATCTCTACACCCAACTGCTACTTATGCTAACATTGATAACTTCCTTGAATATATAATAAGAACTGTGAAACTTTTTGTTATTATAATACCTTCTAAGAAGGAAATTACTGGTCATTTCATTAAGAAAAGATGGTTAAGGCCTGATCTGCACGTCTCATAACGAATGCAATGGCTTTAAGTAACATACTTTGGAAGTGAGCAGTAAAAGGTTCCTCCCCTATACGCTAAGTTCGCTGCAAAAGCAGATCCCATTTAAACGCCGCTTTCCCGGAATAAGCAATCAAATCCCCTAGCAATGAAACCCCCTTAGGAGCGACATCCAACGTTTAAAATGTTTGTTCCCTTAGAACTATTTTGCTGCCAATACCTATAGCACCCCTTACAGCAATGCTTGACCTGGTAAATAAAGATTTCCGATTTATGGTAAGGAGCAAAGTGATAAAGGGAATCTGTAGGCGGAAAACGATAGAGTAAGCGGCTCCATTAGTCTTATGGAACCGATTTCCCCTTAAGAGCTAACGACAAAATTAGGGCGCTTTTATATTGCCTCAAACTCAAGACTGCCTTTATATTTGTCTTCTTAATAGTTGCTTACCAAGTAAGACTTTCACTGTAGCTTTTAAGGAGATTAATATTGGTTGGCTCAGGTCTTATTATAAGCAGAAGTTCCTTAGTTTTATTTCTTATTGAAGCAAGACGTGCTTATGCTTTTGTTGGAGGTTTGAACATGTTATCGGCTGACGACTTTTAACTGAACCTTTTTAAGGAAAGAGTTTTATATTCATTTTGAAAAGGTTGCGCTATTTTTCCTAATTACGCTTGTTAGGTTTGGACTTAATTTACATTATCATTGACTTTCCAAGCGTGGAGGCGAGCGGGTGGAAAGAGCACAAACATGCCGTAACCTGAGTGCTAGCAGGAGATATAGCCAAAGAGCAAAGGTATGATATAACGGCGTTTAAGTCCGCGAGCTTGCGTACCGGCCCAAAGTTAAAGCCAGCACCGAATAACTGAAGTTGAACGGCTTCAAGAGGTCTTTAAGATAATGGAGTTAGTGATGGGCTTATACGTCTTTCAGAGTTATTGGACATTTCTAAAACTATCATTAGATTAAGATTAAACTCCATATGATAGGCTTTAGCATGTTAAATGCTTTGAAGATAGGAGAGTTAGATTTGCTTTTATATTGGATCGAAGTTGGGCTAAGCAATTTGGAGGTTGCGCAATGAGTAGCTTAACTTAAGAAGAATCCTTATCTCTTTTGAGCGTATTGCTGGTCTTGAATCTCAAGTATAGTTTGCAAATTTTGTTAACTTCAATGGGTTTTACGGCCTAGTAATAACGATAAGGTTAAAGAAAATTACGTGCTAGCAAATAAGAGCTTTAGCAATCCCTATTGCCAAAGACTAGTTTGTTAACTTTTGCTTTTTTTAAAATTATTACGAAGTTATTAGTTGCTTAACACCTTCAAACCTTACTTTACCGCTGCTAACCTTATATAAGTATATGTTTATGCATGCGCATGTGTTTGTTGAGGCAAGAGACTGTTATAGGGTAAAAAAAAAGGGAGGAGTGTTGAGGAAGTTTGCGGAATATTTGTGGTTAGGGTAAGAAAGGAGCTTGCCTACTGTTAGCGTAGGAAAAGATCGATCTGGACTTTGCCGGGGCTATGGATATTAGGGCGTAAAACGTTGAACTTCTATTTACGCTTGCTTAAGGCCTAAACGACCTTATGTCTCACAAGGCTCTATTTTTAAGGGAGGATTAGTATCGTATGTAATAGCACATTTCAAACTCAAGAGGTGGAGGTTGCATGGAGCATCGTAAAAGGTTGCGCGTTGCTTAAAGCCTTTTTTTAAATACTAAAGCAGAATACCAACTTCCTTGAAAAGTAAGAGGTAGACGAATCTGATATAATGTTAATAGAACTTTGCAATGGAAGGAAAAAGAAGTGAAAAGAGAAGGGCAAAAGAAAGATGACCAGCCTAAAGAGGGAAACGGCTTAACCTCAGAAGTTGTAGAGCAACGAAGTGGCGACGATGGGAATCTATAAAGGAGCGAAAGCGTGGTTAAGGCGCGTTAAGATGATTAAGGAACTTCATCTTGAGGAAGGCCAGAATTATAGTGCTGTAAATCGATTTGAAGATGGAGAGGCGGCTCAATCTCATCTTGCTATTGCGTAGAATTTAGTTTTGGATAATGATATTAGAAAGTCGCAATGGAAGAAGAAAAAGAGACTTAGCAAAAAGTTAGCTTATGGCAGAGAAATTTTGATTTGCAAAAAAGGTTGCTGTTTTAAGTTAATTGCTACGGAAATTCTTTACGGTTATGAGAGGAGCGTAAGGAGAAGAAAAGAATTTAGCTAGATAGAAGCTCTGAAGTTAGGGGGGGGAATTAAGTGAATTATAAATCTTGCGATCAAAGAAATTGGCAACGACGGCGAAGCAATTAAAGGAGGAGAAGATGGAGTGGTAAAGCTCTAAAGGAGTTGTTAATAGGAAGGGAGGCTTTAACCTTATGTTTACTGGTTTTAGTTAACTTAGATTAAGGCGGGGTAAATGGTTAGCCTTACTTTGCCTCGTAGGAGGTTGGAATCGCAAAATTGGCGGTGCGAAGCCTTAAATGACGCGTCGCTACAGGAAGAAATCTTCAAAATTGATGGAGGAAGCGTTAGAAAATGCAAAAAAGTTGCGTTATTAAAAGTTAAAGAGGAGAAAGAAAGGAGGTGTAGTTGGAGAGTTGGAATTGCAAGTTGCGGGGGAAGAGGATGTTTATATATATGGTTACTGGTGGCGGGGATGCTAAGCAAGTGAATGTTTACTTTCAAAAGTGAGGTTATTTTGACTTGTTGGCTGTTACTTGACATGGCTGCATCCTCCATAACTGCGCTGTAACTTAGCTGTTTGATTCTGTTGTTACAATTTGCGATTCTGTAACTCAAGGACAAGTTGATTATTTGGAGAGGGGGACGCATGTGGCAGGGCCACTTAATTTTGGTAATTGGATGTCACGTTATTAGATGCGGCTCTGCCAAGCCCGCTTTGGTATAAGAGCTAACTTTCCTTCCATTCCTTTCAACAACACCTATCTTACAACTAACGATAATTTTTCTATCTAATATATTCTTTTTTTCACCCTCAAAATGACAAATCCCGCTACTCAGATTTATCTTATCTCTCGATTTGATTAAATCGTTCTTTTATATCAAGTCTACCCTTATGCCTTGAGTGCTCCCTCTCTTGTTGTGTGGTTGCTTGGGATTTGCCCCTCTACAGTACAAGTTGACTACTAATCAGTGTGGGTTTGCACCGGTATGTAATATCACAAAGACAATAAAAGTAGCAAAAACAAGTACAATAATGATTTAGTATATTCAGATTGTCTAGCTAAGGAAGTGCAAGAAGGCAGAGGATTTATACTCGTAGCCGTAACCCCCCTGAAACCCCTCCGGCTACCGGCCGGCTCCTGGCGTGGATACATCAAACACTCGGTATGGGTCCTGTGGACCAACACTAATCGTAAACGTAAGGAAAGTAATTAAAGAATAAATCAAAGCTTTAAAATTAAAAAGAATTGTAAAACTTATTTTATATCGCTAGAAGTCGTTGATAAGTATCATGAAATGTTTTTAAAGGTTTTAATATAGTAAAAGATGTTGTATAAGAAGTACTTATCATATAATTGAAAATACTAGCTTCAAAAAGTGCAAATAATATCACAAAGCTTTAAAAGATAATATTATCAAATACAACAAGTGAAGTTCGTTAAAACATAATGTTAAGGCTAATTTCAATAAAATTAAAAGGTTATTATAAAAGTTTAATCTTTACAAAGGGCATTGATATTATCTTGCTAGGCTTCATCGCTTAATTTTGGCCTATTAGAGGTAATTTTCCCGCTTCAGGACCCCTAAATATCATTAAATCGAACATTAAAAAAACATCAAAACCCCTACCAAAATAATTCCAAAATTACTTACAAAACTACCTCTAGCTTATAAGCCGCTAATCAGCTAAGAATATAAACGCTGATCAGCTTATAAATACACGCTAGCTAATTAACTTACGAGTTTGAGCCAACTGATTGGCTAGCTTATAAGCCGGCTGACTTATTGGGACCATTGTGAATAAGACATGTCTCAACTCTCAAGGACATCATCGAGCATTGAAAAGAGGAAAACATGGGTTGTCCAATCACGTACCAATACGTAACAGAGCAGTCAGTAGATGGGAAATTAAAAGTGTAGTGGGTACTACTGGGAAAAGGATAAGGCATGTTTTAGGGAAATGATATTTGAGACAGTGAGAAAATGGAGGGAATGGGCTCCCCCAGTACGTACTGGTGACCAAGTGATAGTTACAGAAGTATAATCTGAAGCAATAACATTTGCGTCAGGAGGTCCGGCCACGTATGAGCTCTTGAGTGCCGCTGCTGCATCCTTACGGACTTTCCCGCCTGCAACAATGTTCATTGCCGTTTGCATATACGCGTCGTTTGGAACGTTATCGTATGGATTTGGCGGATCGACGTCGTCGGTCATTTCCAGATACCCCGCATGGCGCGAAAGGGCAAGGGCAGCAACCTCTTCGATCTTATCCTGTGGGACATCATACACGATGTGCCATATTTTCCGGTCGTCTTTTGGTGTCCAGTCGTTTTCAGTGAAGATCGTCTTATAAGCCTCGTAACTGTTTTCGAACGTCAATAAGGTGTCCATAGTATTCTCGAAACATTGAGCCATTGGAGAGCCGGAATTTAGCACTATATATGCACCAGGATGTTGGCGCTTAGTGTAAGCATTGATGTGGGCGTAAAATTCAGAATAAATGTTGTCAGGGCCACATTCTGGCCATCCTTTGTCGAAGAAGATACCGCCGATATTACCAGGATACAGTTCGTACCACTTGTCAACATCTTGCTCAATTTGTGAAGCCCAGTCCGCAAGATCGCCTGAACCAAGTCGAGTCTTGAACTTATGCGTGCTTATTTTAAGATAGCTAGTCCAAACATAGCTAATAATTGTTTTGCTTTAGTTAATAGCTTTTTGGATCACTAAACTTCATGACGCATCAATCATGTAATCTGGACCATTCAAGACATTGGCGACGAGTATGCTGAGCTTGCCTGAGTCGTAAGAAATTAATTGTTCCCACGCGGCTGGATCCCCAAGCGGATTAGTGTACGAAGCAAGTGCGATCTGCTGGCCACCTCCTGATGGATTCGACGGATCGTAGGAACAAGAATCACTGCCCGGATCATCCAGGATTGCCGGAAACCCGTTGCTTAACAGGTTTGAAGTCCCCATTTCTTGGATGATGACCTCGGCAATGATCTCGTGGAGAATTTCTTGGGGATGGAAAACGCGCCCATATCTAAAAGAGGATAAGCATCAGTATAATCTAATTATTTAGGAAGTGAAACCTCTCACCTATCTGGAAGAAAGTTCGGAAAGTAATCTTTTAGTAATTCCCCCACACCAGACAAGCTTTCCTCTTCGTCTATAATGGATGCAGAGTTGGCTTGATTGATAGCGCCTTCGGCTAGGAGATTCGACGCTGGGTCAAGCATGAGAGTCAATTGTGTCAGAACCTCTATAGAACCTTTGAATGTTCCAGTTAGAACGCCAGTTGAATCTCGTTTCCAAGAACTGGAGCCCTGGATTCCGCTATCCATTTTGTAGAATAGATTATCGTTCCTGTGAATGGAAATATCAGACAATATTCGTACACGATATGTAGACTTCCGCACCATGTCTCTCCGTTAGTAGGTGTCTCATCGATGCCAGCTTCACAGAAATGTCATTTTGCCTTGGTCAAATACTCATCGTAGTCTACGAAGATAACATTTGGGCCAGCCCTAGCAACGGCATCAGACTAGAGCGAAAGTCAGCCAGGTGCATTAGAGTAGGGGATTTAAGAAAACCAGCCAGCTTGTCATTGACAGCATCAACAAGTGCATTCATTCTTTTCCGGTGGCTGGATGTTAGACGCTGATATGGCTCCCAAACATTCTCGGCTTTCTAGTTCCTAATTAACGTCCTCCCATCAAAGACATATGGTGGGCAAGTGATGCCCTGCTTATATGTAGCCAGGTGCCTCAGGAGACGTTATCACAAGCTAATGAAAAATCGGCTACCCAGAATTTGGTGTATTTGTAAGCAAGTCAGAAGTGCACGACTTAAATGCTGCAATGGATTTTTTTTGTGCTTACCCCGTGTAGTAAAGTTTACCGCTATTTCTAGTTAGGTTTAAGGTCTTAAGAAGTTTGTAAGAAGATTAACCCAGAGCCTAGCTTCGCTTTTGCCGCAATGATAATTGAGTTTAAATTGAAATTGAATGTAGATTTATTAATTAATGCTTGTGAGATATCCATTTGGTTTTCATAGCCGCGGCTATATATATTGAAATTCAAGAATTTTAGAAAATTGTAAGCTTTGTTTACTTTTATTATAGTCTTCGCCTAGGTGACTTGGATAGGTTTGAGCATAGCCTATTGAAAAATACATTGATTCAAGATATTTGTAAGCTCAATGTCGTTGCCGCCTAGGAAGTAAAGTTAGAATCAGTTGATATAATAAACGTGAAGATACATCCCTGCTGATAATAAGATTACTTGTTGATTTGAATCGAGTGCAAGAATTTGTCTTCTTAAAATATCACCGATTATAGCACTTAAGCATGACTTAAATTGAAACTTGCGTTTTAATAAATCTTCTAATCGCTTATCGTAATTTACCAGATAAGGATATAAGTAATCGTAGCAATTGCAAGCGTAATCTTCAAAGAAGTTAGTAACAGCAATATAAAAGAATCATAAGATTGACTTTACCACTATCTACATCCAGGAACTGCAATATGCTTCTTAGCTTTTGACCTGCATCAATACCGGCCAAATAAGAATCGCTGATAGCTGCTAATTTGGTGATGGACGAAAGATCCGCCAGGTTGAAAGAATTGCCGTCCCTTGCTATCAAAGTGGCGTTCTTTCTTTCTGTTGCAGATACCAGGAAGGCTCCGCCGTCAGAAATTGCCGCAGAACATCTCATAGTGGCTATAGCCATGAAATAAAACCATCGTGCCATCGTTAAAAGAGGCTCTCACACAGGTGCCGAGGTGCAACCGCACAATGAAGAAGGAACAAACGACCGAAGAAGTTGTTAACGATTGGGAAATGTTTGCGATTGGGAGGCGCCCGATTTTCCTACGATTCGAGAGGCTGGTGTTCATTACCGGCCGGTAGCTTACTAGATTGACACATATAAACATATATGCTACCAGATGGACACAATCAAAGTGCATGGTCCCGGGAAACATGCCGCCATCGCGCACCTTCCTCTTTTGGAGAGCCGGCGCCATTTGCTTTCCAACAAAAAAGTACCCCGAAAACTTCAAGCCTTGTGACTTCTAAGCCTTCCTTGTCAACGGATCTCATCACATCCACAGTGGATGAGTTAGGAAGGAAAGACCGTTTGTTGGTTTCCGGTGGGTGCGACACATTCGCAACAGTTATATGCAACATGGTGGCGCTCCTCCCCTCTACCGTATCCACTTAGAAGAATCGCGCCGCTCCACGTGCGAGACGTTGCCAGCAATTTATTTTTGGGGGATCAGTACAGCGCGATCCTATACTTTGTTTTTTGGATGGCTACTTGACCCTATCAACTCTTTATTTTTCGAGTGTTTAAAGAGTACAGTGGACCGCTGAAGTTGGTCGTTGGTGGGTACGTACGGTAGAGAGAAAAGAGGGGGGCTCTTTCGTACGCATTATAGCATGTGTGGGAAAAGACGAGGGACGAAGCGATGCTCATGTCGATGCTTGGTCACTTGTATGGCACGCTGTCGTGTGAGTCTGGCTCGTCAAGGACATGGATAGACATGTTGCATGAAGTATTGAAGTGAAGTGAGGTGGTTGTGATTCGCCCACCTAAGGTGAGGCGCTTAGCGCTTGGCAGCGGACGCAGACTGGAGGCAGGAGAGCACCGACGCTACCTCCAATACAATGCAACGCAGCACAGTACAATCATACTGATATCATACTTGCATATGCATGTACTGCATATAGTGCATGTGCTGTGCCGTATATGATGTGCTCGCTCTATCGCGGCTGCGCGGATATTGAGCCACACTGAGCGCGCTGGAAAAATCAAATCCGGTCTCACTGTGGCGGACCGCCTAACCCATGTCGCAGTCTCGCAGAGTCAGCAAGCATAGTTCTTCACAAGGCAAGCGCGCAAGCAAGTGGGAACGGTCGAGGAGAGTCTCGCTCGCACAAATATCGGAACCATCAAGCAGACAGTCAGTCAGACAGGCGCGCAGATAGACAGACAAACGCCTTGGAGCTGTAACACACGGTGCAATTGCAGGAACTCGAACTCTGCCAGTCCATTCTTGGTGTTTGCACTTCATTCTCCCATATTAAATTGCCACGAGTCATTGGTTCATCTTCATTGCCAAGTCGACGACGCCACCTCGCAGCCTCCCTCCCCTTCGTGCTTGTTCGCAGGATTTAGAGACAAGACGACGATACACCACTGAATCGTCATCCTCAGCCCGTAATGGATCCAACCGACCCCCTCTTCTCAAGTCTCCCCGCAGAGGTGCTTTTACAGATTGCGAAGCAAGTCTCTGGCCTACCTTCGTTTCGCAATCTCGACAAAGCCTCACCAACGATATCATCTTTGTTTGATGAGTTTGGCCCGGAGATAGTAGAAAGCATAATATCTACCAATCTACCGGCACAGGTCCAGAGCTTGATCCGTACGATTGTTCTCATCCGATCAAACCTGACTCTCACACGGTCACTGGATGAGTTTTCGAGAGCTTATCTAAAGCGTGATGGCTACTGCGAGAGATTTCCCCAGGCTCCAAAATTGGCCTTGTGTATCAGAAGAGTTCATCCTAGCCTTGACGACAGTTTCAAGGTATGCGAGGGTTGCAAAGAAGCGTTTCCCCCAATCGGAATCTCTCAAGATACACCATCCGGCATGCTACGAAACGTCCTGGACTCGGCATGCCAAAATCAGAACTTGACGGACGAGCTATTACAATCATGCCTCGATCGCTGCTTAAACTCAAAGCCTCTTCAGCTCGGCCCAAAATTCCGTTATATCGCAAGGCCCAACTTTGGCAGGGCTCCTCAGCGAAGACCGGTTGGGAAGCCGTTCACGCCCGAAAGTTCAGGTCCCTTCTCATGGACCGAACGGCAGCGAACCAGTCGGCATTTCTGGCGTGTGCAACTATTCTTCTATCTAAAGCTCAGTAGTCGCGATCTTCATTGGCCTCTTAAGGATTTAGTTCGTCTTGATAGCCTTGACATTTTCTCCTTCTGGGAAGTCAGCGGTACGCATGGAAGGTTCAACGAACAGCTTGGAACCATTGTGGTATGTAGCAAGAGATATTTTCCTTTACTCCAACAAAATTATCCAAAATTTTGTCCTTTAATTCGTTTGTTCGCCTAATTGCAGCATTAACTTTTTCTCCAAAGGACTATCTTGTAAACACGGGACACCAGTATGGCAACGACAGTTTTGATCAGAGAGCCACCACTCAAACCTTGAATCGAATTTCGGCCGCATCATCCATCACTCGAACGACTGCGGAAGTTCCTTCTTCTCTCGACCATCACACTCTGGACACGGCAACCCAGGCAGAGCGCCTCGTTCACGTGATGAAAAGACCTACTCATTGCATGTGGGGTCCGCTACGTTATTACAGCCTCGGATACTGGCGAAGATTTGGTTTTTACATGTGGGACGACGAAAGGATGCACTCGCTCGGCTTTCTCTTTCGAAGGACCTTGACCCAAGACGAAGGATATCACACTGCAAATTTCTCAAAAGACGATATGTGGTTTAGATGGGAGAGCGTTCTGAATCACGACATCATCGAAGCAAACGAAAGACGGAGGCTCTCAGAATTCCCGGATGATCGTAATGAATTCGGCTCATATAAGTGCGAGACGTGGTGGTCGACAGGCGAATTTGAGACTGATTGATCTATTATCGAGTCATTTGGATCATGATTACATCGAAATCTTGATCATCTTAATGCACATTCGAAAACTCCACGTTGATCCCAGCTAGATTCATGAGTGTACACAATAGATTAGCTGTGCTAAATAAGATAATCTGGGCTGCTAGGGCCAGATAAATAATACAAAAAAGCTGAAGAACCTGGTTCCACGCGTGAATTCCGTACGAGTGATGAGGCGGATTAGGGTCGATTGAATCGACCGGGGGCTTGTTCTATCAGAGTACAAACAGAATAGAATCCGAGATCTATCCCACTCGACCATTTCCAGCGGCTCTCCGTGCCGATCTACGTACACAGGGATGACAGCGCTTGTTGACACCTGCCTCACCTAGCTGCAGAGATCTCCAAAGCCCTTGGCAAACTTTAAGCCCGCTCCTTGTGGGCTGTAAGCGCTGAGCACCGGGGAAGTCCTCCTGGTGCAGCCGAGTCTGCTTCACATTCGCCTAAAGAAGCTTTATCTAGCTAGCTAAGTGAGGAGCCAAGACTAAACAACAGAGAGAGACAGAAGTCTAGAGCTTGTGTCGATCCACCTGGTCGCTTAAAGCAATCGTGGCTTCCTACACTGCATCAGCCGTAGTGTGCGGCCCGAGATGATCTGATCATTCTTCATTGGTAAATTAACCATCAGCATGTCTCGTATGTACCTTGTCTTTGCTGAAATGAGACTGCATTCCGAGTGCTGCCTTCTGCTGGCACACTAAATCATGCAGCTTTTCATCATACGGAGAGTTACATTTGGACTCGAAAACAACCAAAACCTGCCTGATTCAACCAACACAGTCCGCCTGAGATATTAGTACAGGCCAGGCATTATGATCAGCAACCAACAGAATGGGCACCGAGTGGACGGTCACAAGGACTAGTAAAAGTCCAATCTCTGTTGTTCTGCTGCATGTGTGGATCGGCGACAAAAAGCCCACCGACTTGCAGTGTCTCCCAAGACTTGGCTAATCACGAAATTCGATTTCCTTTTGAAATTTTCAACTTGCATATGGGGAATTTGAGCTGATCACCCAAGGGGCATATGTCGTGTGTGGAGCCTTGTCCAAGGTCAATACGCGACTCTTCGTACAAGTATTATTCCAATACTATCATCGGTCTTCAAAATCTCCCCACCAGGATTCAGAGGACTGTCTTTCTAACAACGTTGCAGTCATCTACCAGACTCTCAGCTCCATGTTAAAGTGCAACAACCAAGTATGTAGCGAGTTCTCATTCGTTCTATGCCCAATCTTCATACTTACGGCTCCCTAGATACACTTCCTTCAAAATGGCAACCCCTAAGCAGGCTCGGAATTTGGTGTTCAGCAGTCTTATGGCTACCATTTTCGTGTTCGTCCTCGCAGTCCTCGGCTCCCGTCACCACTACGACAGTTCAGTGCTTCAAGCCAGTGGCCTGGCCATCCCAGCGGTTAGTGTTCCTGAGTATTTTCCTCCCGTGTCTGAGCTTAGTAGCAAAGTACCAGTTATCTTCGGGCGGAAAACAAATCTCTTCGAACGGCAAGCATCTGAAGTAGACGAAGAAAAGAAACGAGGGTTCAAAGACTTTACGGAGGATGAAAAGAAAGCGGCCTACGCTGCATCGATTGAAGTCGGAGCAGTGTTGCTGTGCAGCCTTCCAACGTCCATCGAGGATGCCAACGCAGCCCTGGGGAAGAAAACCGGCGGCAAAAAGACCAATTTTCAGAGCACCTGGACGAGTTACAGCAGCGTGACTGAATGGGGTTGGAGTCCGACGCCCGACTATAGTCCTATTTTCGAGGATGCCTTTGTAACCGTTTATTATGAAGCGCTGGGCATTCATAAGCAAAATGATTTCAGCCTCGCCTTGGAGCAGGATGTAGAAGTCTATCACGTGGGACCTTCGGGAAGTAAACTGTACAAAGTGAGCACGTTTTCTTCAGCTTCAACTCGAATTCCAGTCATCAGGCTATTGCATTGTCAATTTTATTGTTTTTACAGACGAAATTTTACCAACGCAACTGACGTCTAGGCTAGCGAAGGATATTACAATTCTGTATACAACACAGCGGGTGGGTCTATCATCGCAGATGATAGTGCATCCTCTGCCTATATCATCGGTGAATTGGCCAAAGCGGATCGCTTTGATGCAGTGATTCTTAGCATGTGGGCTGATCTGACTTTTCTGGTCTGGCAAGACACGGCTGGGCAGAATGTTCGAAATCTGAAGCATGTATTCAGGGCAACTCTCAGCAACGTGAAAACCAAATACTACGCCCAAAAAGCCATTGGAGACTGGTATAATAGAGCTGTGTTCACGGAGACTGGGACTGAACAGGATGCTGTGAAGGATGGAGGGAAAGGCCTGAAAGCGCTTATCAACTCACCAAACGGCAAAGGCATCTACTGGCTTTTACAAACCCACAAGGCTCAATTGGGGATCAAGACAATCGAGAAGGTAGAAGTTTGGGCCACTGATCCCGGACAAAATGACGCGAGAATAGAGATCAACCTGCACTTCCAGCTGAGGGATGTGTAAGATGTAGCTGCAACGCTCGGAACAAGGAGATATCGAGCTGCGATAATCCCTTCATAACGAGACGACTCATACATTGCACAAATATCATTATCTGCATCTCGTCGTGGGCCCGAAAATGTACCTCAATTCTCACATCTTTATTGTCACTTTGCCAAATCTTTAATTTGCTTCATGAAGCAACGTGAATGTGGATGAAAGTGGATGTCACACCGTCCTATGACCTTGTGGTGATGGGGCTTCGACTGAGCCTCAGACCGCCGGGATTTTCCTAGTCGTATTTTCCTTGATCGATGATCGGGTCTGAGTAACATGAGAGGGACCGAAAAAGAGTTATTACTGTGATCTTCCCTCGGAATTGCGCCCCTCATTTTCGGGCTTCTCTTTGCCATTCTTCATCCACACGCTGTCATCTCAACAAAGTGGCCAAAATGGCACTTTGATTCAGTGTATCGAACATGGAAGTCCTTCATCATAAGCTATGTCAAATAGCGACGGCTTGTATGCTCAAACATGCGACTTGCTGTGATATGCTATACTTTTCCGGAGGACTTTTCTGACCAGTCAACTTCAGATGCCCAGTATGATAGACCATCACAATTGGAACGTTGAGAAAGATCTCAACGCTACCATCTTCAGACAGATCCCATAACTCTTGGTGCTGTTCTCCCTCTCCAACAGTACTCCAGTTCACAAAAAGTCCCCGACGATGTGCCAGGGCGTCATCAAAATCTGATGGTTTGTTCTGAAAGTCCGTGACACGATTCACAAGGTCTCTGCTCCGTGCAGAGTCATGCGTCGAAAAGGCTAGATAGAAATGCAGATGATGATTTCATGACCGCAGGATGTTTTTCTAGGATCTTCTCTTAGGCGATATGTCTGGGGTGCCGTAGTCTCTACTCGTTAGCTGGTCCATTGAAATTCGCCACATCTCGTTACATACACTAGCGGCATTCCAAGTCTTTCTTTGCATCTCCTGGTAACTTAGGTTCATGGTGATCTAGGTGAGGTTAGCATCAGCAGAGAGAAGATGACTTTGCTTTTGTGAGGCTGAAGTAGCTGCATAGGAGGCGTCTCAGCAGTAGCTTGGCATGTGCTGCCATATCCGGTCCTAAGGACGATCGCTATGGGAGAAACCTGGTTCAGAGGAATAGAAACCCAAAGTCCTAGTCATGCATCCTAAGTAGACGGTGCACAGAATCGGTTGGTTGCAACCATCACATAAAGTTAGCGCCTCTCAGCCCTTCTCCCACTCTTTTGGTGCTCACATTCTATATCAGACCGCAACAATCCTGCCGCTGATCACCAATATTCTTGGCAAGCCCATCTCCTGCGACATGCCCACAACAGACAGATGTGGCAGAGGGATCTTTGGTAAGCCACGGCAGAGGCCGATAATATTAGTTTATATAATACAGCTCGATGCCTATTGCTATGTGTACATTCATATCTCAGCCTCGTGCTTCCGAAGAAACATTATACAGCCTGCTCGCTCACACTCAGGTGTTCAAGTATGTCAGCCCCAACAGTTCCAACATCATCGACACCGCAAGGTGGAACGAAGGAGAGAGTCACCGCGTCGTCATCTCACGCTCCAGGCTCTACCATTAGAAACACAACCCCAAAATGGGTAGAAACCCTACTCTTCTGGCTTGACTGGGTAATCAAAGTCCTCGGCGTAGCAGCAGCAGTTGTCTTCGGCATCTGGGCACCTCTATCCTTCCAAGCGGCCAACGATGCCAGTGCGACCGGCGACGCTACTCAAAGCTCTGTTATGAGCGCAGTAATTTCCGTAAACGGACAGGCTTCGAGCGCACTTAGTATCCAGAGTTCAGCGGCGGCGGAGCAGAGCATTGCACTCGACGCGATTAATAGCCGTATTGGTGCTATAGGCCAGCTGTCTTTGTTAGACTTCTGCCTCAGAAACATTGTGCGGAAATCCTGTATCCAAAATGACAGCTAATCAGGCTTACGATATAATTCTAGGAGCTGGCAGCTTGTGAATCGTTTACAAGTGTGGTGCCTTTTACCAGTCTTGTCAGCTATCTCGCCTCGGCAACTGCCCAGTCCTCAACAACAGTCTCAGAGAGTGGCACGTCAAGACCGACCATAGGAGGACCGACGGAGACCTCAGAGCCCAGTTCGGGCTCAGCATCGCGCGCAGCTCTGTCGCTCCCTGCTATTCTCGGCATCGTTTTTGCTACCATACTGTTCCTGGGCGTTGTTGCAGGGATATTCGTCTCTCGACTCAAGAGACTAAGAAGCAGGCAGTATCAGGAGTGAGCCTAGCATCTAGGGAGTTTCTGGCGTTTTTTTTGTCTATGTTGGAGAATAGAAGGGAGGTTTCAGTTTCGAGCATTTGCCAGGCTGTTGGCTCTAAGGTCAAGATCTGCGGCGTAGGCCCTTTACTCCTCTCTCATATGGATTATCTCTCTCCTCCATCTGTTTTGGATTATATCTGTAACTCTCAGTATCCGGTCGAACTTGGCATACATTTAGCGCCTGTGATCATAACTTATTCAAACTTGCTATGTTCTTTCGGTACGGTTCTAAACCCAGGATTGCTCTAGCGGTTTCCAAGAAAAGCGGACATTACAAGTAGCTGTAGAAGGCTAATTGTAGACTAGGTGGCAATAATTTCTATCGTTATTTACTCCATCGTCAAATCTCTGTGAGACTTACAAGTTTTTTTGAATCCTTGTGATCTATGTCTGCCTGAACTCATCACAACCACTGAGAATAGACGAATTGCTCCGAACACATCAGAAGGTCCACAAAAGAGTTATCAAGACTTGATTAGTCTGTTCTACGTAGGACTAACAAGAAGTACTGCCAAAATGAGCACAAACACGCATCAGTAAAGCATAAGTAAGTAGAGTAGACAAATATAGCATGCAGAGATTATGTACTGTCCCGCAAGATGAATTTTTAAACCGCAAACTTCATTCATACCATATTTCCCCCAATTTCACAACTTACTCGCAATCCAACTCTTAACAAATCTCGCCGTCTCCCCCTCATCCCCCTCCTTATATCCCAACTGCAAATCAATATTCGGCTGATCATGATACTCCCCCTTGACAACCGTCATATCCACCCTACTCCCCTTCCCCACCCCCTCCCTCAACTTC
>JAFJYH010000463.1:0-28180 GCA_017365405.1 Cadophora malorum | reverse complement strand
GTGTGTATAAGAGACAGTCCCCAGATCATTCGGCATCGTAAGTGCAGAAGTTAAAATTCAGCGCCCGTTTGCCTTGACTGGCCGTCGTCGTCGCCGTCTTTGAGGTTCGGACTCGGCTTCCGTGTGTAAGACGGAAAATCAGAGGTCCACTGATCTGGATTTTGGTCAAAAATTGGCGGAAGTCTCGTCCTCCTCGAGAGCATGGTAGGTCACCTCACCTCAGCTTTCCCTCTACTATCTATCCCAATCCATCCCATCCCATCCCCTCCTCAGACAAGGCGTGTGACTTCGCCATGCCCAGCAAAGAAGGCTCCAGAGCAGAACAGAACACTAACAGCCCACCCCAGGATTGGTGGAAAGCGAGCAGGCAAGGGTAGAGCAATGAGGGCATTCCAGTTGTGCCGTCCCAGTGTCCAGATCTAGACTTTCATACATTTATTCAGTTGCATATATTTAGAGAAAATAAATTAACAGGGCTCTATCTGGGCCGCTTCGCTTCGCTAATACTGAGATCTCGAGAGCACGAGCACGAGAGAAGACAGACGAGAAGAGAGAGGAGCCAGCGCCCCTTGTGCAAGCTGCCCGATATCCTGAAGTTCCGAGCATTTTCATGCATCCAAGCCCACCAGAGCACCAGGAGCCCTGTCGCCCCCGCCCGTAGCTCCATTGACTAGTGAGTTCGTAGTGTTTTCTACAGGCTCAGGGCAGCCAGGGCACCGAGCTAACGTGCTGTGCATCGCCCAACGCAACGACTACATCGCATCCGCATCCTCTTTCTCCTGCTCTGCTTCTGGCTTCTTGTTTTTCACGCTGCACGACTGCTCTCTCCTCGCTGGAGAACATCGGCCAGAAAATCTGAATCCCCTCTTTCAAGAAGTCCTCGATCCCGACTCATCAGTACTGTAGTACAAAGAGGGACCTCTATTCCGTGGCAACAGGACGGAATCACTGGCGTGGTCATACCTTCCCCGCAACCCGCATGCGCCTCATCCCATACCTATTCTACTCTCCACCTCCTCGTACTGGTACTCCTCTATCCTCCCTCGAACTTCGACAGCAGCAGCTCTCAAGAGTGAGCCACCCCATAAGCCTGATCATGGGCCACGAATAGCACAGGCGAACCAAGCCTCGACCCAATAAAGCACTTTGCGCAAGAAGGCTGTACGATCTGTTTCCTTACACAATTCTGGTCACCGCAGCGAAGTAGAAGGTATTTGGATTGAGAATATAAATTGTGCAAAAGCGGATTGGGCGGATCTTTTAGAAGGGGTTACGATTGATACGGCAATTGCGGTTGTTTGGATTTGTGGTAAGGGAGCTCCTTCAGTGCAGGTTACCTGCAAGACACAGTCTGTCACTTGAAAAGAATAACAGCTAACATGACCTTGGGCATAGATACCACTTCCCTATTTTCCTTTCGGATTTCAACTTGTCGGACATAATAATTTGGTGGTGGTAAGTAAACTACTTCCATACTGTCCTCACGCCCTCATAGCACAAATCCACATATGCGTTATCAACCAGGGCAATAAAGACATCATGCGTGCTCTCCTGACAGTATTCATGTGTGTCAGAATGGTAGCTCGCAAGCTGGAAAGAATCAAACTAGTGTTTGTGTGCAGCTCCAGATTGCTACGCTTTGGTGCTAGGTTCTGCTTAAAGCTCGAGTTGAGAGGTCACCCAGAACTCTACTACGTGCTCTTCAGTCTTTGAGAATTCTCACAAACTCAAAGAAATTATGAGTGTCAATGAGCTGTTTACATTGTTCAGGCTATCGGTTTTCTTCTAATTCGAAGGAAATCTGTGCTTCGAGTAGCTTATCACATTATAATTGGACACTGTCAGACGTTCATGTTTCCTTCCTGTTTTGAGATTCTTTATGGCTGTGTTGTTTACGGTACTAATATTGCACTCTCTCTTCTAGCATATCGATAAACCTATAATTACAGTCCTCAACAGGCTCAATACAACGCCAACCACTATATACAACAATATTGTGGTCTTGACGTCGACTTCTATCTTTCGCCTCTCATCTAAATTTGGCTTTTAAATAGCCTGATAGTCTTGTGTGTATTTTTTTTATCGCGAAACACGCTTCTTGTGGGTTTTCACCTGCCACCAGTCACTTTTATACCTCTTCGCTTGGTATAGTCTCTCTACACAACCGTCACCACCTTCACACTTCACTACCGAATTAACGAGGCACAATCGATCTTCGAAGTGATCGGAGCACCTTTCCAGTTCTCCTTCACCTTTGGAGGAGTTTCCAAGATTCTTACTGTTTCGACGGTCAGCCGAACCTGTCATTACTTGAGCCATCATTTTGCCAGTTCCAACTCTCAAGGCCACAGGTACGTTCAGCTCATAAGCAGCATTTGAACTTCTCTATTCCCTCTTGCCATCTGATCTACGTTATCGGAAAGCGTGCTACTTTTTAAGTTCTCGCCCACGACCCTCTACTGCTGTTCAGCTGCCTGACAGCCAAGTCTACCAGCTTCACTGGCCTGTCTGCCTTGGAAGCCTGCTTCAACCCCAAGCTTTCGTACGAGCTGGCACTGCCTTATCAAGTTCAAGCTCGCAGCAAATCGCAACGGCAAGCGCTGTTGCGCCACTGCTTAATGCTCCACCGTACGAGCCATTTTTTGCTGGTCTCATTCTCTACTCCAAGCGAGACATCAACACTTACCCCCTCGCTACGATCTTGGCCACCGGGCCGAACTTCTGGCAAATTCACTCCAGACGAGCTGACAGCTCATAGCAGCCTTTTTTCAAGGGAAGATCTCCATCATGGCCTCCAATGCCGTCAAGATTGGAGCCGGTGGGAGCAAGAATGCACCTTCGAATCCCTCCTCCATGACCTCGAGCAATCCTTCGATCTTGCTTGACAAGTTCAATGGTCGACGGTCGACACCTGATTCTGAGGCCCTTGCAAGCTCTGATGATGAGGTTGAGCGACAAGACCATTCCCAACCAATCGCACAGCCACAAAAGCCAACTCGTCGAGCTTCATGGCTGAATGATACAACGACTCCTACTGGCCCTCAACCACGAAAGAGCTCGTTTGCCTCGAGTTCGATGTCACCAACTACCTCACATCCAAGTACACCCTCTGCAGAATCAAGTACATGGGGGGCTCATGGTCAAGGAAGCTCTGGTGTTGGCCGAGGTCACACTACAGTCTCAACTGCGTTCCCTTGGGGAAGTGGAATCTGGAATAATGACTCTCGAAAGGAGCCTCCGTCGAGGCTGACTGAAGTCCTGCCTTCGCCTACCTCCATACACCCTCCATCTGGCAATGGCTACTTCGGCGATATGAGCAACACTCATCGCGATGCGCCATCAAATCCAAATATTCCTTTCGCCATCCCACTTCATCCCACACCAAAAACATACAGATCGCAATCATACTCTGTAGGACAACTCGATCCCGACTCACCCGCATCGACTACTTCTTCGGGCACTACTCAAATGTTCACTGGCCGTGGAAGACCAATTCAGCATTCCGGTCTGCAGCATCGACCATCAAGACCGAGCATGCTTAGCGAGATGTCTAATGAGGGAGGTCTGAGTAATCTGAAAGAGGTCGATGACGATGATGACGAAAGCACGAACGGATCAAATCATGGAGTTACATTACAACAGTCTAATGAGGCTAAAACAATAGAAATTCTAGCTCGAGAAAATGCCATCTTGCGGCAACAACAGTACCACTCTCGCATCCGACCACGGTCTTCAACAAGTAACGCTTATGGCTTAGGAGGGTACGGACTCCAGGAAACCCTCCCGGAAGAGTCCGACTATGCCATTGATGAATTGGAGGAACTCCAGCAAGATATGCAAACAAAGGCAATGCTAGGACGCAGAATGAGCGAGTATGGTGCAGCTGGTCAACCTCGTATGTCTCCGGCTTACGCCTCTTTGGAGAATCGGAAGCTTGAGAATGTCAAGAAGGCCTACTGGCAGAGCTCCCCTGGCTTTGGTGGCCTTTCGGATATCCCCCAAAGCAGACGCCATTCCTTCGCCGATGTCCCTACTCGACAGGGCTCGATAAGCTCTGTAGGGGACCCCCTCTCTGCCCACGAAAACAGCATCCAAGAGAGCATGTCACCCAAAGACTATCAAAATAGGTATCAAGATGGCACTGGCTACACAAGCAATGATCATGGTATGTCAAATCAGCTGCGCCGCTCGTCTCTCTATGAAAACAAGCACTTGAATACTTTGTTCGAAGAGGGTTGCAATGAAGCCATTGACTCACAAAACAAAACAGCAGCATCGTATTTTGGCGGCATCGCATCTCTCCCCAGAAACATAGATGCTTACGGCGCCGCTGCCTATCAAGCACCAGCCTACCCGTATGCAAACTCTGCTGCCCAATATGGTGGTGGCCGTTCAGCTTCACCCCATCGAAGCATGTATGGCGTTCCTCAGCCACGACACAACCAGCTCCTGTATATTGTGCTGTTCAAGTGCTCCCGTGCAGATGTTTTTTATGTCCAAGAAGGGACCGGATTAGCCGTTAAACCTGGAGATCTAGTCATCGTCGAGGCCGATCGAGGAACTGACCTCGGCACTGTGGCTCGAGACAACGTTGACTGGAATACCGCTAAAGAGCTCAAGGAGCATTACGCCGAAGAGCACTACAAATGGTTGATGATGTATTCTCAAGGCGCGGCAGGTACCCAGGACGGTACTGGAGCTGGATTGATGGCAGCTTCCAATGGTCTACAAGGAAGTGCTGTGGGTGGCATGGGACCTCCAAATCAACATGGAATGCAAGAACCAAATCCAGGCGAGATCAAGCCGAAGATTATCAAGAGACTGGCTCAGCAGCACGAGATCCAAGCTTTGCGAGACAAGGAGGGTAATGAAGCAAAGGCCAAGAGAGTCTGCATGCAGAAAGTCAAGGAGCATGGCCTGCATATGGAGATCCTCGATGCAGAATTTCAGATGTAAGTTCCTTCGCACAAAACGAGGGGCCTTGACTAACCAGCCGTAGGGATTGGAAGAAGTTGACTTTCTACTACTTTGCCGATGCATATATCAACTTCAATTCCCTTGTTACCGACCTCTTCAAAGTCTACAAGACCAGAATCTGGATGTCCGCCATCAATCCAGCTTCTTTTGCCAGTCCATCGCTTGGCCTCCAAGCCCCAAGTGGTATTGGCCCTGGTGCTGTTGGCGTTACTCGAGCCCAAACCGAGAGACGTCCACAGGCTCCCGAGCAGCCATCCTATCCTCAAGGAACTCGAGGTTATCAAGGAGCCTTTGCCCAGCCATTTACTCCTAGTCTCGATCGTAACTCAATGCCACCACCCGCCTTCCAATCGCCTGGGTATACCTACGGCTATTCACCATTCAACGCAGCTCCACGTGCACCAGGCAGTTTTGTTCCAATTGACCAATTCAGCGGCTTCCCATCGCAGGCAGGTTATCAAGGACTTCCAAACCGATTCCCATCGCCACCCGAAGCTGCTGATGGGAGTGAGTTTGGCCGACATGCAAGCAGTATTCCAACCCCCAACGATGGTTGGGTTTCAACTTTTCAAGGTCTGTCTTTGAACAGTCGTTAGAGAATATACGACGACACCTAGTCATGGCAGCACTCGGATAAGACTGCAATCCTTCTGTCCACCACTTAACCGCAGTCACGTGGTGTAACCATATTCTACCTTCTTCGACCGAGTTTCATACTCACACGATTGTTCATACCCTCCCAGGACGGACCGTTGGCATACATTAGACATTCTAGACCTGGATTTGCAGCAATTCAAATTGAAATGCCTCTTTGTCCCGTCCTAAAGATGGCAGCTTGCCACTTGATAAAATCTCACGGCCTGACGCCGGTTGTCTTCATTTACTTCACTGTTCTTCTTTGCCGACTTTGAAACTCTATATCGAACGGCTCGATTCCTTAGCCGAATGAGCAACCGTTCGCCACCACGAGTTCCAAAATGGCATCCGCTGGCACTCTCTTTCGCAGCACATTCGACCAAGTCCCCAGCAAGCTCTACAATGGCTTTTGCCTAACAGACAGCTCGTTCATCTCTGAGAGTCTAGGGTCGTTGGTTGACGGTTTTGAGCGCGTGCTCGGACATTGTAGAGTTTCCCAGGACGTGTTTTAGGTGGCAAGAACGAGTCATTCTTTTTTTCCTTCTTTGTCTTTCTTGCACATTGTTTCAGCAGGAGGGTATTCGCGCATAAAGACGGGGCGTTTTCATTTTCTGTTTTTACGTGTTTCATTCTCCCACTTTCGTTAACGAATCTTACGACAAAACGGGTACACGTTTGGGGAGAGAGAGCTTAGACAGATTTCGCGTATCAAATTCGGGCACAGGTGTCACAGGCAAAGGAATGGGCATGGGATAATCAAAAAAGAGACAACTTGGGGATTCTGAGATACTGGGACTCCGATCCATACCTGTTCTCAAAATGGCTTCTGTTTTTTCATATGCGGGCTTGTGAAGGAAAGGGAACGAGGGTGCACAGATACACCAGTCACCTGGCAATAGCAGAATGAAGATATGTGCATTATTCATTTCCTGGTCTCCCCAATACAGCGGTCGGTTCAAGATGAGACGTGACGAGACGTGATCTCATTTTGGTCTCGTTGGTAAGGTAAGGTCTCTCTGTGCATCATGAACAGGCCAATATCTACCTAGGAAGAGAGTTTCCTGGCAAGTCACTGACTGCAGCTGGGCTTGGTGACTCTGGGCAGGCGAGCTGGGCTGCGGGGGGTGTGGCGTGGCGTGGCGTGGCGTGTTGACAATGATACAAAAAGGGAAGGAACGATGGTGTCCCGGCAGCAAGCGAGCACCATCCTTACCTACCTTACCTACACCTGTACCTACCTGTACCTGGTACAGTTCTTATCTATGCATGCCCCAATCTACCCTCTCTCCTCTTCTAACCTCCACTCCCATCCTCTCCAGACATCCTCCGGATATCAGATTTGTCAACACTTCAACGACACCACCACGTCCAAAAGGCACAATGGTCAAAACAATGACGAAGCGCAAGTCCGAAAGTGAGTTGCTGCCGGTGCCCCGGTGCCCTGTCGGTGTCCCGTCTCAAGATCCTGCCCGGGAGAGAAGCCCCAGCGACTAACGCTTGACAGGCGCACTGCCCACTGGTAGAAGCAAGTATCGCAAGACCTCTGCCAGGACAGAAGATGCGTCAGACTCGGTAGGAGATGAGTCCAGCGACTATTTATTCGTCGACCAAGAGCCTGCCGCCCCCAAACATGTCAAGAAGAGCTCGTTGAAGTCGCGCAATTCAGAGCCTATCAAGCGCGCTACCCGATCAGACGAGTACGAGGAAGATGCAGGACGCTTGGGAAGCAAGTATGCACAACGCCGACCCACGCGACGCTGTCCTCTTTATGAGACTATCTGCTAATCCTTCCCAGGCAATTCCTTGCAATGGTTGAGTTCTACGGCGAGCACAAGAAAAACAAACGAGCAACTAAAGCTGCCACAAACTATATCGGCGTATTTGAAAGTAAGGTCGACAAGTCTGAGGAATCGTTGAAGAAACGTCTTCATGATCTTGGCACCGAAACGTATGAGATGATACCCAAGTAGCCCCCACAGTATTTGACCTCTGAACTGACCTTGTATAGTAGCAAGCAAGACTCAGATTTCACAGAAACATTCCAGGATGCGTACGCCGCCTCACGGCCATTGCCCTCAGCCGTAGATGGTGAATCTAAAGCTCGATCGAAGGACATCTCGTTCGCTACTATTTTTGATAGAAGCCAAGAAATAATCGCGGGTGCTAAACTCATTGTTGAGAAGTTTGATAACGCCTGCCAGAAAACTTCCAGGGTAAAGACATTGAAATTGGCCGATAACGACTGGGAGCATGAGAATGTGCAGACTGCACAGATTCTGGCGATTGGACATCAAGTCGGCTTGGACAAGTACGAGACAATGTTGACGGGATCTAGTGGGCCAGATATTGAAGAGGAGGATTCGGTCTCTGCCAATCTCATATACCCGGAGACTGAGGGCAATATGACTATTCCATGGGGAGGCATTGCTAAGAAGAGCGAAAAGACGATGCGAAAGTTGCGCAAGGCTATTGTTGTGGAATCAATCTGAAGCAGGGCAAGTTGACTTGAGAGAGAAGCAGTGATATTTGCTAGTTCACAATGCTGTCGAATTTGCTGAAGCTGAGCTACTTTTTGAGCTATAGATACTTATGTATTTCAGAATCCTTCAATGGAAGTTGTTTATACAAGTCGTCTCTCTGATCCGTCACCTTTACACAGATTTCTTTCTCTGCAGTCTAATGACAATACTTGATCGAATTAAGCCTGAAAACAGATCTCTACCATGTATTCACTAAACTTCTTTTCGCTTCAAAACGGCGTTCATGGGCTTTTTTTCCCAGGCCCAGAAAATCTTCTGAGAAGTCCACACATTGGGCGTACTTCCCTTGGGAAGCCTCAAATCAAAATTCCACAGCAATCTCGTCATGATGGCACGTAGTTCGAACCAAGCAAGCTGCTGCCCAAGACAACCATGCAAACCAACGCTGAATGGATGGAATGCATCATGTTTATCGTTGACATACGGAGATGACTCGTCGCCAACCCTTCGGAGCCACCGCTCAGGAATGAACTCATCAGGCGAAACGAAGTTCTCCTTCGACCTGAACATTGAGAAACACGAAATTCCCACCGTGACCCCTTCTGGTACCATATATCCCGCAACGACAACGCCACCCTTCGGCACTTCTCGATGCATGTTATCTGGTATAGGAGGACACAGGCGCATTCCTTCTTGCAATACAGCTGTTAGGTACGGCAGGTCTTTCGTGGTTCGACCAGAGATCTCGGATTCCGACGCGAAAGACGATCTGAGTTCTTCAACGAGTCGCTCCATTTGCTTCGGATGAGAGAGTAGGTTGTTGATGGTGCCAGCTAGAGCAGCAGTCAACGTCTCGCTGCCTGCAACGATCAAAGCCATCGAGTTCGTTATCATCTCTGCTTCAGAGATGCCTGTTTCTGGGGATGAAGTATTATGCTGCATGATATATGACATGATATCTGCTCTGTCTGTTTTCCGTCGGAGTCGTGATTTGACGTTCGTTTCGGAGGTTGATAAGACCAAATTCAGTCCGGCGAGCGCTGATTTGGGGGTGATGTACGAGACCAGTCTTTCCAGGAAGGGATAATAGCTCAATGCTGCAGCGACCATCAAAGCTTGGAACTGCAGAATAACAGTAATCCAAGGATGGTAATCTTGCTTCTCCAAACACTGGAAAGACTCTCCCCATCCGAGATCACTGATGATATCGAACGTCGCGAAGTTGAGCCAGCGTACCATGTCAACCACGGTCTCGCCTCCATCACTCTCAATCTCTCTCCCAAGACTTTCAATCAAAACGTCGACATACTTTCCTACAATCGGCTCATACAAATTGACAGCTTTCTCCGAAAAAGCAGGCGCAAGGACTTTCCTGAAGCGCACATGGTCTTCAACAGAAGCGGAGATTAGGCTATCTGCTTGCACACCGGGAGGTTTGCCGCGCCATTGAGAGGGTCGGATGAAGGCTTTGTTTTGGTAGATGGCTTTCCAGGCTGAGGGGTCGGTGAATGAAAGCTCTGACGGGCTGATGCGAACGATGGGACCATACTCTGTATGTAGGTCTTTGACAGTGTGGGGAAGACGGCCGATGAGCATGGAGTGGAGGAAGGGTGCGTGGAAGGCTCTAAATGCGAGAGGGCCGGGGAAGGGCGAGAGGGGGTGGAGGTAGAGGTTGTAGAGGGCTGTGCTGAGAATGTACTTTTGCTTTGATGAGCATTTTGGTGGTGAGGAGTTGCTGCTCTCGAATAGGACTTACTGTTAATATGGCAATGCCAATAAGCACCAGTGCTGTGGGATATCCGAGACTCATTATGATGAGGATTCTAGGAGTGTCATTTCTCCCGAACCTGTCAACATTAAGGACAATTCGAAGTACTTATACGAATCGGTGACATTGAACTAAGTTAGTCGCTGGCTGACTTATATTGGGACATTCTGCTTCAGACTAGAAGACCAACACATTTCTCGGAATCGAAACGCGTCTATGCCATCTAACTGTATCCAATATCCAGCGGGGGCCTTGCATGGGGCGGCTGCATGCCGCTCGTGCATGGAGCCAGTCGCTGGTGAGATTTTAGGGGTTCACGTCAGATTCGCTAAAATCATGGTATGTAAACACTGGTTTTCCAAGTGTCACACTGTTTGGTCGGGTTACCAGAGACATATACTTGATACCATTGTGCATTTATAGACCTGAGTACTAATTGGAAGTCATCAATGCCTCGGAGAAATTCTGAGTATGTATCATTTAAATGGTTTTCTCGGCAAAGCCAGGGCCACCTTTTTATCGCAAATGTATGACTCTTCTTTCAGATCGCCGGCAAGTTACAGAAGATGTAACGTTAAGGTCAGTTTCTAAATCACTTCTTGCAATCCGTTCGTTCCTGCATTGACTTTCTTTTTTTTCTCGAAGCTTTACTAGATCGCTCTGAAAGCAGAATTCCCCCAAGTTAAAGCCATCTTAGACATATAATGGCCATCATTCTATAACAGAAGAGTCGATCTATTGTTGCTGCACTGCGCATCAAATCATTCTGTCTTTGTTCTTTAACTGGTATCGGAACATGCTAGTAATGTTCTGTCAGAGTAATCTGTCAACCGTTCAATTCCTGCCTACACTATCAAACAAAGCCCGAAAGACTTGATGGAGGCTACAGAGATTGGATTTGCAAGACACGATCTCTTTTCTCGTGCCACAAAGTCGCCAGAAACTGAACGAGCGTACATAGAACCACTTGCTTTGACTGTAAGGTATATATCTTTTCCATATTCTACATTCCTCCCAGAAGCACCCCCCAGGCATCTCATAGCAATCCACTCTTCCAACACCAGCACCATGAGTACCAATACCCCGATTCTCAGACCTGCCCCGGACGGAACTTTACCTCTTCCAACCTTCCTCGGCGTACTTAGCCAATATGGAACCTTCAGGTCACTCGCGAGATGCCTCGATACGCGGGATATGTTCAACCTCAGACTGCTATCGAAAGAGCTCGTCGACAATTACAAGGCTTACATTCACGTACGGTGGGATCCAAATCGACGGCAGAAACGTTTTGTCAACAAGCCAGAGGATTTTCGATCGATGATGGGACGCTACGACGCCATCATTAGCGGGAGTTTCGTCTTCCAATTTCTGGACGATGTGACTTGGCTGGAATCGGGTATCGACATCTTCATGCCGAAGGGGAATGCGACAGACTTCGGGGACTACTTTGTGGAGAAGGAGGGATACAAGTTTGTGTGAGAGAATGCGGCAGCAGACGAGTATATTGCTCATAACATTGAGAAGGTGAGGCCTCAGAGATCCTTGAGATATATTAGAACCGAAACTGACGAATGCATGTTGCACGGCAGACCACTAAGTATAGTCATTGCGTTGCCAAGCAGGACCGCACGGAGATAATCCAAGTCATAGCCACGCAAAAGGCACCGATCCTGTGCCTTCTAAATGGATTCTGCACTACGGCTGGAATGAATATCATGACTTGGAGCAACGTCTACTCGGTCTTTCTGGAGCACACTTTTCTGGAACCACTACACAATACCGCCTCAAGTCCCTAGAAAAGTGCTCTACAAAGCACATGACCAAATACGCCACCAGAGGCTGGAAGACTATGGGAATCATGCTAAAACCAGAGCCGTCTTCGGGATCCATTCGAACAAACACTGTACGACGGGTAGGAGATTCAAAATCATGGAAGTTGAGCTTAGATGTAACCGGTGTCGATTCATCATCGACGCCAGATTGTGCCATCGAGCACTCATACTTCTACCTAAACAATATTGCCACGCTATACTACATCTGCGAGGCTACCGAATATCGGAACGATGTCCTGAAGTACAGATATACAAGGAGTGTCGGTCACGCTTATCAACACTCCAACACCTTCTAGGCATTCATCGGACACAGACTCAGGATTGTGACAGTCGCTGAGCTTTTGAGACTTAACCCACAAGATATCCCAGAGAACGTAGTTTTACCAACACTAAGCGAGATGATGAGCCCAAAATACCCAATGTACACGTTTATGGAGATAATTCCGATGCCCGAGTCGTGGAACTACATTGACTCTCAGATCCCAAATTGGAGCAAGGAGTGGGAAGCTGAAGCCCTCGCAGATGATAAGAAAACCGCTCAGGTGAAGGCAGCCGGCGGATCCCAGCCTGACGTCGGAGCCAATGGTGCTGGCGGGGTCTCAGCCAGAGGTGGAGATTCTGGAAGAAACTTGTAAGAAAGTTGCAACATGTGCAAGAATGGCTGTGTTGTTTCTTGAAGGGTGCACGTCAGCATTCTTGCGGATGATCTGTATTATACTTAGAGTGTGAGGGGAGCATTGGAAAAGTGAGCGAGAGAGATTGCGGTTGATGGAATATGATTGATGGCTGAGCAGAGTACGGGAGACCAAGCATACAGTTCTATGTAATAAAGGAGAAGAGGAGACATTGGTTTTCCCGACACGTACGGAGAACCATGTGTTCTCAGAGGGTAATCTTAGATTATTTACAATACCTAAGCGAGACTGCTGAGCGAAACTCACTGACCGGAGGGTTTCTTTCGGGGCAGACCTAAGAATTCTGCATGATGTACAGTATCCACGGGCATAACATAGATTGGCTCATGGTATAGCGATAGTGTTTGAAGCTGAGCTACAAAGAAGTATGCATGGCATCGGGCAAGGCAAATGTCCATGACTTCCCTGGCATCCCTTTGCAAAGGAGTAGTGTGTGAAATGTATTGATCAATTTTGCCTTAGTCAACCTTCACACGGAGTAGATTTCTTGGCTGCTGTATATAATAGTCTTCAACTAGCTCCGATATTCATCAGGGGTGACGATAGCCACAGCAGCCATCTGCTCCACCAATTCTCGCTCAGAATTCTATTTCTCCCACTCATCGCACCACGCCGGAATGTGCTCGTCGTAGAACTTCCAAGTGTCCGGTTTGACAAAACCTGCCATGAATCTGCTGATTCCTGAATGCCAAGGGTCTTCCACTGGAAAGTCTAAGGATGCTGGACGTATCTCCGCGTCCAAGTTTCTCAATGCATGTACAAGCAAGCTATGCAACCTCGTAGTCATGAAATCCCGCCAGAAATTTGCCTTTCCAGGCGAAAATAAATACTTGTACTTGAGAACATGAGTCGTGAGATCGTATGCGACGGATTCGTAAGTCGCTTCCCTGCCATTCGTGCCTACAATATCTTTAAGTTGATAAGCCCTTGTGGATGATTCACTAAGTGCTTCAAAAGTCGATTGATATTCCATCTCTCTCTAGTATGAGCAGCATAGTTGTCCGATAGCCTCTTACTTGCTCGTCGGAGAGCGAACAGAGTAGCGGTGTCCAAACGACAACAGAGCGCACTGAAGATGCCATACTGCCCAAGCACTCCAAGCAGGTTTGGACCCTCCCGCGATTGTACAGATAAACTCACGCTTGTCATCTTGATTTTCGGTTCCGTATGACGTTCCGGAACAAAAGACGAATACAGGGGTCTCGGATGCATAGGACGAGGATGCCATATATCACATGATTCGCTAAGTCATCTTCGTGCCCCAAAGTCGTCGGGGCAAATGGAGGTTATTTGAGAAGTAATGATTTGTCCTGCACGATAATTAGTCCCTTGGCAGAGCATTAGTTGCTGAAAAACCGTGGGAATCGTAACAACCGTCTGTGATGTACTATTGTCAGTTACATCGTTTCATAAAAATTGTCAACGCGTCGAACTCATAAAAGCATCACGCTTCACTGGAATCTCAAACCAAAGATACCACATTAAAGATTGACATTAAACATTCAAATATATCGTAAGAGTCATCTCCAAACGCTCCGCAGTAACCTATCCTACACCCCATACTGTGCAAAAATGCTTTGTGTTGCCGAATTCTCAAACGCATCGTCAACATTCGCCTATCATCTAAGCAAGTTGACCTCTAACAACTCCCAATGGGAACAAGTTGGTGTGTGCATCGGTGAAGAAGCCAGCTGGGTTAGCCTCGATCTGAGCCAACTTGAAGCCAATACCAGTATCCTGTCCATTGGGGCCGTTCAATCCGGTGGTGAAGGGACCAGTCATGCAGCCAGTGCTGACACGCTTCTTGTCGTCACCCTGAGGATTGGGGAAAGCAAGACGGGGTGGGCCTGATGCGCCACGAGCTGCTTCGTGGATGTGAGTAGCCGTGCGAGCGGGTGAGAGATATGTGCCTGCTACATTGAGAAGCGTGATTTCCTGACAGCCTTGTTAGTTTTTGTTATCAATCTGGTACGCTGGAAATGACTTACCCAGCAGATTCTCTCGGTCTTGGAGTTGATTCCATAGTTGTAGTATCCAACAGCATCGGCTGGACCTGGTACAGAAACAGTGCCGTTGCGGACTTCAGCACCAACAGCTGTAATATGGTATCTGCTGGTGAATTCTGGTTCGTCGTCTTTCTCGTCATCATCGCCCTTTGGTGGTGGTGGGTAATGCTCGAGGTTCTCGCCAGTTCCCTTGGGGTAGTCGACGTTCTCCCAACCTCCAGGAGGAGGTGGATAGTGCTCAAGGTTCTCGCCGGTCCCCTTGGGATAGTCGACGTTCTCCCAACCTCCGGGAGGAGCTGGATAGTGCTCGAGATTCTCGCCTGTGCCCTTGGGATAGTCTACACTTTCCCATCCGCCCTTGGGCGGACCGTATTTGATGTCTGTAGGAGCTGAGAGGACTGGTGCTGCGAGGAGCGTAGCAACGGAAGCGACTGTGCTGAACTTCATTGTGATTATGTGTTGATGTTGAAAATTGTGTAGGTACGGAAGTGATTATTATTAATGTGTGTAGGAGTTATTTAGAAGTGATTATTAGGATAGTGATGAGAAGGACTTGACTTCACTTATATAGAGAAAAGTAGGCTTTAAGGTAGTGAAAATGATGTCTAGTAAAATATACTTGCCGAGCTTTGGATATCTTATGGTGTCGTCACTGAGGCTGAGCACAAGGAAAGCCAAGCCCGGAACCAGATGTGAATATTGATTTTACTGCATTTCGGGAGACGTTCTGCTGCTTGGCTACAAGCAGTCAGACCCTCGACCTACACCAAAGTTCCAATTACGGAGGACAAAGCTGGACTAAAAGTACCCCGCGAACTCAGCCAAGAGATAATACGCGATCGTCGGAGGCAGTCAGACAGGACAGCGGGCTGACGGCGGCATAGATAGAGCAGTCTTCCAGCATTGGCATTGAGAGGCATCGTCAGAATGGTAGACGCGATCTCTAGAGAGACCGTCAGCCAAGGTCGATTGGCGCTAGAGAGGCTCTTAAAAATCCGCCAACCCGGAATCGGATTAAGCTTATTCTTCTGGACCCAAGATCAAAGACCCTTTGGTCTTTGCCAAGAAAGTTTTTAGCTCAATTCGACCTATGAGCCCGATGAAGGTTTGCCACACCTCGTACTGGTGATGCTCATCGCGGGGTTTCCATCATCCGAAAGCTGGGCGATGCATATAGAAAGGAACATGACAAATGGAGAATCGCACTTGGGGTAAAGATGTAGGGCTTTCTGATGCCATAGGACATCTGACTCTAAAGTTTTTGAGTGGAGTTCTTGGATTGTTCCTGGGCTTCGCATTGGCAAGCCTGAGAAGGGAAAGGCTCGAAAGCATGCCAACATCTAAAGCAGTACCATCTCGATCTGCTTGGATCGTCGACATCAAAAGCGCAACTGCAAACTTTGGATCAAAGGCAACGCAGTGGCTGAGCAACTTCCAGAACTCTGTCAATGTCCAGCAATCGGATTAGCAGCATCCGGTCCTGTGTGCGGATCGCCGGCCTTGGTAAAAATTTCTTATTTCATGATCCGCCGTAGTATCTGACAAGTAACCTCTCTCTGTGTTGTACAAGATTGTCTCGGACTCGGAGCGCACGGCAGAGCTTCTTCTCTTTCCACCCCAAATTATCATCCAGCAGCAATTGAGTATAAGCGAAAACACTGGCATCGAACAATGCTGGTTTGTCGTTGCCAAAGAACCATGAATCTTCTCCAAGCAGAATCGAGAGAGCTTCGAATGCCTTGTCAGCCTCGCTGTATAAGTCGTCCGTGTCTATAATTGGTGTGTGTTTCAGAAGTTCCGCTTCGGCCGCATTTCGCAATTGATATGATATTGACGTTCGAACTACTGGATTTGACGAAGTTGAAGCGATATAGAGTGGGTAGGCAACAGCATCGAAATTTAGAGGTTCCAAATAGAGAGTGAAAAGCTGGAGGAGTGATTAGAAGGAATGCACAAAGCTATAGTTAGGGTTGCACCTACCCAAGCATTCCGTATCCGGTGGTCGAGCAGAGACTGATAAGCCGAATACCGCATGCTGGGGGACTCCTCAACAATGCCGCCGTGTTCTGTAGCATATTTGACGAACTTGTTCGAAGGTACGGGGAGGAGTGATTCTTGTGAACTGTCTGAGCTGCGCACTGCTGGAAGTAGGAATGGTAGAGCGCCGGTAGGAGAGGCGTGGTTGTTGGAAGAAATGAGACGGTGGTCAACTCCTGCAATATTCAGGAAAGTCTACAAGTTGTTAACCTCGACGCCCCTTATGAAAGCTGTCTAACTGACCTGCCACTTCAGACAGCTAGGATTGAAAGATGGTCTCCCCGCTGCGGCATCCTGACCCTTACTAAACACATAGAGACTTGGTATCCTCGCAGACTTTGGTGCCCGTTGTGGAAGCGGATTTGCTGGATATACCACAACTGGTACAAGGTCGAATAACTTCTTGATGGGAGCTGGAATTGAGAAGATCTCTCTCACTTTCCCCGTCTGCCGTGCGAATGACGTCTGAGTATCATCGCTGGGTGTCCTTTCGTCTATCTGGCTCTTCTCAGAAGTCTTTTTGGGCGGCATTGGGAGGAATTGGGTGAACTATCCCGAAGAATTGATGCGCGTCGCGACTTGCGATACTGCATACAGCTAGAAGGTTTCGGGTTATTCTGCCGGCCCTCCTGACCGCCTCTCGAGACTCGGGGCCACGGCGCCTTATTCCGAACTTCAACCCGCCGCCCAGGAAGTAAGACTACCTCGTCAATCTCACCTACACTTGCGAGTACCGTGAGTATTCTTCAATACCCTCTCTATGCATACTTCATCATTCGGACCCTTTGTAGTTGAAAAAGAGGAGAGTCTTCAAGTTCGCAAGATTGTATGCTTGTAGTGTCGTGGTTTTTTTTTTTTTTTTTTTTTTTTTGAAAAACCCACGACGTTCCCGGAAGGGAATTTTGGTATTTCTTTCGAAAAAGTCGAAGTTGTCGCTTTCTCCCAAGAGGCACCAGTGGAATCAATTGTGTCACTGCTACAAGCAACCCAAGGTGGTGGGTGACTAGCTACAGATTTCGCTCTCTCTCCGTACTTGCTTCTACTATCAGCCAAATATATGTTTCTTTCATTTCTGTCCTAAAGACTTTTATTGTCCATATACAATGTCTATGATGCCATTATTATCCATCTTGAGTTTCTGGTAGTGTTTTGTTAGTGATCGCCCGTACCTTCTGGCATACAGGGTAAGTGAAGACTGAAACCCCTTGCTGTAGGACAATCTCAATCACGATCTTCACAATCAGTTAGTTAGTGGAGAGGGGCAGTGGGGTGATGCCCACGTTTCTCGGCCTCATTAATTGCCTCAATCATGCAGGAAGAAGTTGCGCCACCGCTGCCATCAGATATTTTGATTTTGTCAAGTACGAAAGTACAAGGTGTCACTTCATGGCAGTATCTTGGGGCATAATTTATTTGTTTTGAAGCCTGGCTGGCTCGTCCCTCGATCTCCCAGAGTTCGCTTCTGGAGATCTGCAGCTTCATGCCCCTTCTTGGCCAGTCTAACCTCCACACTTCTCTCGTCTCTCCAGCGTAGGTACGGAGTATGCGTGGGGAAAAGCACAGACGAGGGCGGGATTCTGCCCGTTCATGTCAGGGCTGTGACGCTGACGCTGCATCCAGCGATGCGCGCCAACTGATACCGTCAGAGAGCGCCTCCGGGCCTCATACTTCCTGCAATGCACCCTGCTTGATGTGGCATCTTGCCAGCGATCTCCTTTCTATCTTTCGTTGCTCCTGGATAAATCTGACCCTTCCTGCATTTCTCCATATTATCTTGCATCGTCGCACGACCTCGGTCTTTCTCACTCAGCAGCACTGCGGAGAAATAGGGTTTCTGAGTCGAGTGAAGCGTCTGCAAACGTCAAAACCCCGGCATCTGCTCTCCACTTTAGCCTGATTTATTCCGGCGTCAACCCGAGGTTCATAAAGAGGCAGACACACGGCTGCCTTTTTCCCAGACTACTTGTTATCTTCCGCCGCACGATTACTTCTTCCTTTCGTCAAACCTCACTCCATCATCATCTCGAACCCTCGCTCGGCCATCTTCCTTTTCAACTTTGAACAACACGAGATCTCATTTGGAATCTATACTCGGCTGTTATTCTGCCAGCCTCGAGCATAGATCTACCGAGTTGACTTCTACCCCACCAAGCCTTCAAAATCACGATAACGTCAAAGATGGAAGCACCTCTTTCCTCTCCTCGCCTGCCTTCGCAAAACCAAGGCTCCTACTTCTCCTCTGCAAACTCTTCCGCTCAATCCAGCGGTCCAACATCTGCACCACAATCCCAAACACAACAACACCAAGAGCAATTACCACAGCCTCCTCCCGTCCAGCCTCGCACGAACGACGCAACGTCGCCCTTCCTCCGAGACTTCAACTTGGTAGCCGAGGCAGCGAAACGAGCACAGATGGCATGTCTGATGCGGGATTTGGAAGGTGTGGCGATTTGATGTGGAGAGAAGGAAGTGGACTTTTCGGTCCGTATTCGGTCGGGGAGGAACCTCGGGATGAAGAGGGGCGAGATTGAAGATGAAAGATAAACCACCATTCAATGCACGTCAGACCCAAGCTGGGGACTGCTTGAAGGCGACGAGCCAGGGATAAGAAAGTGGTTCTGTCAACAGGAGCACGTATGCGTGTTCGAATATTTGGAAATTTCCCTACTCTCCTTTTTGCCGAGCACATGCAACACAGGACGGGTTGGTCGGGTATTAGAAGGAAGGGCACTCTCGTTCGATCCCCACGGAAAGAGGAGGGATCTAAGGCTTATCGATCGTGCGATTGTTGCAGCATATCAAGGCGTTCAATTGCACCGGAGTTTCATGGCGTCATGGGGGACATATATCAAATCAGCGCCACTTCATTTTCAGGATTTTTGCTCTCAGGGAAGAGGGAATGGGAGTTGCCATTCTTCAGGCAATGGAATATGAAACTAGTCAGCTAAGAAAGGTGTTCCGTGTTATTAGACGCCAGAATCACTAATAATGCAAGACTTTTATCCATGAGATCTTCACATTTCGTTCTATGGAGCCGAACGTCACAACTCCACTATATGATTGACATGACTTTGGCCGCCGAAAGTTGGCCCTTATTTTCTTTGCACAACACAACCAAAATTATGTTCGTTCATTTAATATGACTTGGTGCGCAACGATTTCTGTCCTCTTGCCAAGCACTCTCCAACCCCTGCACGAGTTTTCCATCATCTAGGCGACCGACATCTGTTTGCGAGCAGATGCATCAAGCTAGATTTCTCAAACCAACAACACTAAAGAAGCACATCCATACAAAACCTAAAAATCTGTCCTTTCTACCTTGCGATCCACTTTGAGCTGAATGTTGGAAGCTATTTTTTCCACTTCTCGTTGAGCCGACTTTCCTCTCGAGTCCTGCTGGCATTGTACTTGCAGCTGCTCTTCCTGCAAGCAACAACACTAGACTAGCATCTAGCTTGCCCAATACTGGAGAATCTCACACCCCTGGCAAGAAAAAATCAATACAAAGCTCACATCGACTCATCAATTAGCGTTGCCTTCCTGTCCACATCTCACTCACTCAATCAGAATTGGCCGTTGAAGCAAAAGGGCAAGGACAGGAAGTTTGCATGGTAGCTTTAGACTACTAGAACCGTAGAATCCAAGAATTGTCATGTACACAGTGGTCTGTTTACTTACTGTACTTATCAAAGCCTAGAGACTTCCCCAATATCACCTCGCCAAATCTCACATCTCCTTGTGCCTTCTCAGGATTACCCAGAGACTGTTCGCTCTACTGTTCCATTTCAAGAGGACAATATGCAAGATTCTTTCCCAGTAGCGGCTAGGGTAAGAGCCAGCATCAACATCCGAAGTCGTATAACCGAAAGTCGATCAGGCAACTTTCTTCCTTGCTTTCCCACAACCCTGGAAACTTGACATGCCAGTCGCCCATTCCGCCTTGACTCGACTTTATACGACATCCAGATAAGACAGATCAATGAAGCGATGTGCAGTAGTGTGGTTGAAATAGTATTCCTAGTATCGACATCTAGACAGGTCGCAGTCAGCGACCAGAGACAAGCACACGCCATCCGTCCAACCATCCATCCAACCAGCCTAGCAACCAGCCTAGCAACCAGCCAGCTAAAAGCTCAAGCAAGGCAAGACGCTCAGCCAGTAACACCTATTGATCTATCGATCCCCAGTCTAAGCTACGCAGCGTAAAGGTCTGTCGAAAGCAGACCATTCCATAATCTCGTAAAGCCAATAAAAGAGCGCCGCAAAAGTCAGGAACAGCAGAAACCCGCCCAGGCTTGAGTGCTTGCTCGCCAGAACCCCATCCCAGATAGACCCGGCCGACTGCCTGTGCGACTGAAAGACAATGAGAAGCGAGTCAGATCCAGTACACCATTCCCACAATGTATGCAAAGAGAAAGGAAAGTGAACGCCGTTGAAGAAGATGTCTTCTATGAGTAAGAATTCGAGTCGCTATCCGCCGAACTTGGTGTTGCAAAATACTGCTTTCTACGCGTATGTATCGTTGGTGGGCTTGACTTTGACGAAGTCGTCTATACTGACAAAAGCACCAGGACCACCAGCTTCTCCGAGCTCTTCGAGAAGGACAGTACTCTGTTGTATCAGCTTTTCGAGTGCAGCAGTTGATGATTTGCCGAGAGATACTGTCAATAATTAGCCTCCAAGAACGATGGCTATGTTAATGCATAGACTTACGTAGGATGGCAGAGTTAAGCTCCTCCGCGACTGCTGCACGTCCACTAGGATCAAGTAGATGCGCGACCTCTTTGGCATTAAGTGGATCTGTGTATGCCATCAACGCAAATGCCTCTTCAAGCGCCTTGCCTATCTCTCTCCGTGGATCATCTTTGTACTCTGCTTGGAGATCTTGGCCGAATTTCAAGGTATCTTGAAGCAGCCTTTGATACTCCATGTGATTCTCGGTCGAGTCCTCCGTGTCCATCCGGTCCCAGTTGTTGGCTTGGCTTTGATGATCATCTAGGTCCATTCCCTGAGCAACCTCGTCATACCAGTCTCCGTTGTGACCGTTGCTCTTCTTGACACCATTCGAATGAGTCGAGTTCTGCATCTCTGCACCTAGACGGATCATCTCAATGAATCTTGAGCCAGATTAGCACATAGCTTAGGCTGGGGGAGAATCGTGATTGAGGCTCATACCTTCTACATTTCAGTCGAAATGACACATGCTCGTTGTCCTTCAGCACATTCGGATAGAAGGCATGGGTATATTTGAGAGCCTTCTCGATATCTCCCTCCAAAACAGCCTTTCTGATTCCTGTCTCTGCGTTAGCGTTGGAGATTGCGCATACGACGACAAACCTACGTTGTCGATGACCTGCATCTTCGTCCTCTTTCACGTCGACTCCATCTATGATGGCATTCGGATCTAAACTCAGTGCTTTCTTTTCTGAATGGACTTCTTCCGCAAAGGCTCTGGCGGTTTCGACATAGCCATCATGTGTGAGGAACTGGAGAACCTGCGAGAACGAGTCAGCTAGGCGGAGGATATACAGGAGGTACACGTCAACATACCAACGACTGAATCAAGTCGGTCTCGCTCAGGGGCGGCGCAAGCTTCACGGTGCTAGTCATCTCGATCTGCTGCCTAATTTGCTTTCTTTCTTGCTGTTTTTCAAAGTCAGTCATTGTGTTCACATCTCTGGGTTTTGGCAGCGAATCTCTCCGAGGTAGCAGAGGGGAAGGAGACGAAGTTTCGGGACTGTGGTCCCCTAATCCGCGCATCCCAGGATATTGGCTGAGATAGACCGGAATTCTGTATCCCCGCCTCGATGGGTTGTCTGCTCTGGTATCATTGTCCAGTTCTCGCGAATAGGCCAATGCCGCTCTATTCCTGGCGAGTTCAGCGAATAGATCATTGGCTGTGACAGTTGCTGGCTCCCGACCGTTCGACACCAAGCTGAGGCGTGCTGCTTCTTCTTCAGGCTCCATCTGGGACCTGATAGCTGCAAGTGTTGGGAATAATTCTGCACTGATACGATCTCCTAGATCATCCAAGGCACGTTCACTTTCTGCGATTCGACTCCAATGAATGGCGCGAACCGGGCTTGTAGATGCCAATAATGAAGTTCGATGCTCGTCGATACCAGCAGCAATACGTATGATATGCCGTTCGGTGTTATTCAAAGTCCTCCTCCTGGATTGTCTTTCTAAAGTCTGAAGCAGTAATATCGTACGTGCGCTCCTAGGTGGATTCTCGATCACTGGTGCTCTGACGTTGAAGACGAAGTTGATGGCAGCTGAACCCGTTCGTTCCGCCTGCCACGTACCGTTGGGAATCGCTCCGTTATTTACTGAACGAGGCGATGGTGTTACCAACGGAGGTGGTTCGTCGTCCAACTGTGACTCGTCAAGAAGCCCTAGAGACGCCGCGACTACCGTTCCGGGATTCGATGCTTGTAGTTCTTGTTGCGGTCCAGAAATGTTCGAACCAGCTGGGGAGGGATCGCTGCCAATAGAACCAAAAGAAGCTTGAGGATAAGAAAAATTGCTACTTGCCGACATCATGCCATCTATGTCAAAGACAAATGGACTTTGCCCAAAATTTACTCGGATGTGCTCTCCTGACTTCTTCATGCCCACCGAGGGATAGAGCTTCTCCTTGTTGATATCACGGAAGGCAGTACCTTGACATTGTTAGAAAAGTTCAAGGTTTCTAGATTTGGCAGTAACGAACCTAGATGATCTCCGTTCTTCGTGAAGAAAGCGGAATTCGATCTGAAATTAATGCCACATCCTATAATATCTCCAGCGTTAAACGGTGGTCCGTAGTGTTTACCTGAGCTGTTACAGCAGAACGAGTGACCGTCATCTCCGTGGTAAGCCCAAGATTCTGGTTCCCATCCAGGTAACCGTGATAGCGGGACGTTCTTGCTTGAGAATCCAATACCAATAGAGCTCCTAAATGTCGGGTTAGAAACATAGCTTCTGATATATTGACAAGTATAGACATACTCTTCTCTCTTTCTAGATATTATAGTCACCTCAAAATAGTAGATTCCACATTGAGGAGGCATGGGATGGTCCGCCCGTATAGCACAAGCCTCCAAGTCTCTATCTCGATCAGATTTTGGCCCCGTAAACTTGACTTCCTGCCCATCTGACAAGACTTCCAGCCCTCCGTACTTGTCTTGACTATTCCATCTTGACGGTAAGGGAGCCAGTACTTCGTCATCGGCCGGTGGCGCTTTCTCAATCAAGTCATATGTCATGCCTCGATGTGAAGGAGCTATCTTCGTATGTAGATTTATACTGCTGGCACTCGTCGAAAGAGATCCTGGCTGGGATGATTGTGTGGAGTGCCCTTCCTTATGTGCCGCAACCTTCGCTCTGTGCGCATCCTCCAACCGCTGTACATATTTCGATCCCTTCAGGTATGATGGCGTGAAGAACTGGTCGCCATGTCCGCCACCGAGACCACCATACCCATATCCATTAACCAGAGGCCCAAAAGCGCTGGAGAAACTTGGTAATTGTCCGCCACGGCCCCAAGACCCAGACCGCCCATGCGAGCCCCCATTTGTATTGAAGTCCATATCGTATGCTCGAGAATCGTGTCGCGAGTGGCCGCTCAGGTTGTGGTAAGACGTAAAGTCGTAGCCCGGGTCTGCTTCTGGATGTGCCAGGTGGGCAAATGCGCCTGCTCTCATCACCTGCGAATACTGATGGGGACTTCCTAAACCTGCACCGGAAACGACTGAGGCGTAAGATGATCTTCGTGGCATGAATCCGGATGCCCCAGTTGGCATGTTGGAGCTTGACATATTGAGGCCGTCAAAGCGTCTAGTTGGGCCCCTTGCTCGGCTGACAAGGACAGGAGATTCGCAGAAATGGAAGGGATAGATGATTCGCAAATGTACTCCAGTTCTATGAGTGTCGAAGGCGCCCTCAGATCAAGGCCGGACTATCGTGGGGGGTTGTTGGTGTAGTGAATGTCGTTTCATGGCCAGAAGAAAGCGGTAGAATCAGAATAGATCACGGATAGCTTTACCAAAGCTGCAGACTTGCATGTGCGTCCATCTGAGAAAGTTTTTATTTTGGGAAGTTGAGAGATTCTGGAGAGATTAGGAACATATCATGAATGATGAGGTGCTGGGAGGCCGATGCGGTTGCGACTAGCCACCTGGGTGGGTCTGATCACGAGACGGTTCGAATGACATATTCCATTCCCAACAGAAGCTATAGGAATCAAAAACCTTTCAAGAGAGCTTATACTGAATCTAGATCTTTCAAGTGAATTATCGCTTGCAATTAAGTTACAGTTGCGGACTATTCTTTGGTCTGAATGCTGGGTTCATGTTCCCCGACCATCATCACTTGGACCCTTGCCGGTGCTTGTAAAGAGACAAGGGCAACGTACAAATGACCAGCTGACTAGATTTGTCTATCTATCTTGTTTTTGTATTCAGTCTCCATGTTTTGCTATTAGCTGTATCAGTGTTTCTTGCGTTCCGGCTCAGGCTGACTTGTTTATTATGTTGGCCGTCAAGCAGCCAGCGCAGCAGTGTTGTCTCCACTGCAATGATCCAGACCAGACCAGACCAGACCAAGGCCTCCAGAATCCACCACACCTGCAACATCTCTCACATTTCGACGTATCCTTCAGAGTCCATCTTCTGCTACACATTTTCGAATCTCATCTGATGCATTTGGCCTAAGATCTTATTCATAACAATCGGCATCATCTAAATATGTTACATGAAACCAGCCGTGTATGTTTACAAATCCAAGCAACCGTGCAAGAGACGCCCTCGAGCTGACAGCCTGATAGTGACCACTTGCCAAATTGTGGTGAAAGATATCGGCTCGATTTACATATAGAACCTCCAAGCAGCAGAATATCCGGCTCATTAGATGAAATTCATCATTTCGAGCGTCCAAATCAGAAGTAAAAATACCCTCCCATGATGATCCAGGGACAGTATTTGCAATCATATGTCCCCAAAACATTAGACTTCTCTGGAAATGCAGGAGAAGTGCCTGGCCTATGTAACAAGAGCTTGATGATTGAGAAGAATATGGTGTGTGGACAAGTGAAAGCCAGTAATCCTCTCGGGGAGAATCTATGTTGAAAGTATGTCTTTCAGAGCAAAGACATATGCCACTCATCTGGATGGCAATTGCCTTAAGAAAGCCCAAAATGTTCTAGAAAAGCTTCAATTTGAGACGACGTAGAGACGAACGACTAAGATTCAGAAGAAGGCTGGCTGGCTTTGTCCAAGTCCATCTAACCCTCCATTTTTGCAGAATGAGACTTGCCTCACCCGGCTGAGGAGAGCTTGGAATGAATGCAAATGACAAGGCGAAGTCATCATGAGGTTTGGAAGAGAAGAAGCGAGACTTTCTCACCATGAAGCGGATGATATAAAATGAATATAAGAAATTGGCGTTGCTGACGAAATGACGATACCAACTAACTCCCTCGTAATATTATGCTTGCTTTTGTTCTTGAGCACTGATACAGCGATGCGTCTCTATAATACAATGTGGCCTTTGCCAACACCAACACGAGCTCCAGTCAGTGCCAGAACCAAATGGAAAACGCCTTGATCGCCATTCCCGTTCATTGAAAGCACCTATGCTGTAGAACATCAACGCCCCTAATTTTCCCTATGCCCGTAAAACACGATTGCCATTCGTCGGCAAAAGCAGAATTCCCAAGTAGCCCTCTAAGTACTCGAGACCGGGCCGGAGTCATCTGCAGAAGAGACCCCGGCCACATTATCTGCTTAATTCCACCATGTGTGACAGAATTGTTTTTGTTGTAAGAAAGTATGTACTGATACACTGCTGAAGAAGGAAACTCTATTGTCGATATGAACCCTTTAGGCGGAAGCCTCGACGGCGGGAGCTGGTGTGGCAGGTGTGGCCGAAGAGGGTGGTGGAGGAAGAGATGGGGCCGGCGATGAGACGAGGTTGCTGACGTTGCTCTTCATATCGACATCGACACCATTGTTGCTCTTCTCGCTCTTCTCACTCTCCATCTGACTGTTGTCCTTGTTCTCCTTGCTGCTGCTGTCCCCTGATGTAGAGCTCTCGGAATTGGCTTGGACGGTGATTCGTGGTGGTGCGGTCCATCTTGGAATCTCCCATACAACACCGGTGAAGCTTTTCAACTTGAACGAGCCTTTCTGCCACTTGCGACATGGTTTTCCTGACCGATCAAGAGCGCGAAGTCCGGCATTGATCGCACCTTGGTTGGCTTTTGGTCCGAGTTTGTGGGCTGCGGTGCCATTTGCTGCTCGTGGAGCGCTGGCCGAGTGATCGATCGAACCGTCCTCCCTGTTGAATGATATATTAGCCAATTGATTCTCATAGATGACAGAAAGTTGATGCACCATCATATGGCAAAGTGAGATGATGAACGATGGATGAAACGCGCAAATGAATAGCGACGTGGAAGTTGAACTTACAATCTTGCCTTCTTCTTGGGACCTGGCTTGCCTCGAGGCTTAGGAAGTCCATCAGGACCTAGAGCTGGACCAGATCTCTTGACACCTCTCTTCTTGACGACTTCTGTAGGAGGTGGCATCGAGGAGGGGACAGGAGTGCTCGCAGCAATAGGAGTGTTGGCGGCTGACTCGGAGGGAACGTCGCCGTTCGAGCTGGTCGCGACGGGCAATGTATTCGAGATGGTTGACGATGATTCCTTTGATGGAGATTCCTCCTTCTCGATCTTCGCAATCTTTTCCTCAGCGACTGGAGCAGGTCCAAATCGTTGGAGCAGTTTGGGCGACAGCTTTAACGTGACCATCAAGCTCGCCTTCGAGGATTTTCTTCGGCCGCCAGCAGCAGCAGTTGTCTTGGTTGAGGGCGGCATGGTGGTTGTGGGCTTCATGTTGTTGGATGAGGAAGAAAGGAAGAGAGAGGATGGATGACGAGAGAAATTGCCGTTGGTGTTTGCGGACAGGGCTGGCCTAGCTGGTTCGCTGGCTTCTTTGAAGTCGTCACTCCGGTCCAGCACTTCTGGAATTATTGTTCCCCGACGACGACAGGGCGATGCAGGTGAGGTATCGCGGAGATGCGACGCAGGCAATGATGGATTACGGATTGAGGGGGGATGGGATGCGAGATGAAATAGAGAAGGCGAAGCGGAGCGCCATTCTCAAGGTCTCAGGAGGGGAGTCAGGGCATCTTCTTAGAACGAACCGCGCCGACTGACTTGAGTGAGGGTTTGGCACACTTTCCACTCTGCTGGTAAGGAAGTACTGGACGATTGGGGGATGGCCAATCAGGAGCGAGCTGGGGCTGGGTGCCGCAAGCGAAGCGATCCTGGACCAGCAGCGCCAGAGCCAGAGCCACAGCCAGAACCTTTTCTCCTTTGTCAGACCCGAACACCCCTTCCTGCCCGCCCTGCATTGCTTTTGTAGTCCAGAATACCTGAATTTCCGTCACAGTATCATGATTAGATGTGGACTGAATGAGTCCGCTTAATATTTCAATCATCTTGGGATATCTTTACTGAGTTATTCCTGGCGTCGCTGAGGGAGTGGCGGCCCTCGCTCCGTTCCATCCATTCTGTTGGCTTGCTTGCTTTCCACGGGACGCGCAAAGTTTGAGGACTGACCGATCTAGGCACGCATTAGGGATTTATCGTCAAAGTTCCCACTTCTTCCGTCGGACGAGTCCATCCCAGGGCGAAGGGAAGGAAAGGGAAGGGCAATGAAGCCTTCTCACATCATCCGGATCCGGATTACATCAAGCGCACCCCCCC